>MU837031.1:0-38320 GCA_029603245.1 Rhizopogon salebrosus TDB-379 | reverse complement strand
CATGAATATGGCACCCCCTGTCTATATGTTTCTGCTACATTTCATTACACTATGACGTTCAACGCAAACTTCAAATTTCTGCAAGTGATCTGGATCATTCGCTGTGTGCCGTGGATTGAATTGCAGACCCTGACGTGCCGATTCAAGCCTTCAAAAGCATTGTATAAGTTCAGGCTGCCTGTTAGAGAAGGCCAATGATGAACTCGTGGCACTGGCAGCCGGTAATCTGGAGGAACTTGCTCAATTACTTGCAAATGTGGATGAGGACGTGAAGTAGATTGTACGCTATAGCTAGACTTTATCAATTGATTAATCTACACTCGGGAAGCGCCGATTGCGTCAGCAGGAACCTTGCTTGAGAATATGTGTGCAGATACTCAGTGTGTACGACGTGCGCAAAAGTGAAATTGTAATATATATATGGTGTCAAACCGGCTTCGCAAAATTTCGCGCAATTGCGTGCGCAATGGTTTTTTCGTTATCGTTGGATGAGGAATCGTGATACCTACAAGTTGCTGCTGCTGCTGCAATTTCAATGTTCATAATAGAATATCATAGGTGGAATTATACTGACGTCTTGTATGATCTGCATCCACAGCTGTGTCGAGTGTTTAGGACGGCTTCAGCTTGCACGGTGTGAATGTATAATGAGGGTGCGTGGATTATACACTGATCGCTCGGTACATGATTAGCCAACACAATTCACAGAATTGGGGAGGGTTTCGACAGACACAACTGGCCGGTCTCCAGTAAAGCTGCAAGACATGACTTGGACACGATGGTGGAAACCCATCGTGTCGTACCCATTCCGGTTTATGATGTGGACGGCAATCTCATTCATCCTCAAAATTACTGCAAGATGCTGAGAGGCGCACTGTAGTCGAAGAAAGCGACGAGTCGATTATTCTGATGTTCTCACAAAGGAGGATATTCGTGTAGTAGAACGGGCTTGGACTCTGCATTCGATGTTAATTTAATTTAGCTACATGAGATGATTATCATGTACACTTGAAGTCGCTAATTTTTGTCGATGCAGACTGGATTCAAAAAGTAGGGTATGTTGTGAAAAGGCTGAAATCGTGGGTATCGTAAAGCCTGTGCAGTGTGTAAGCATCGAAATCACGTGAGTTACAAAAACCGGATATTCTAATTGGTTGCGCCACTTGGTTGAGCTTAGGCTGCTTAGCTAACCAACTTCGCGAAGTTGAACGAACTGACTTCGACTGACTTCGTTACCGTCGAAGTCTTTCGAAGTACGTGGAATTTCCACTTCGATTCGCTTCAGTTCACCTCGCGGCAGCACTACCGTCGAAGTCTTTCGAAGTACGTGGAATTTCCACTTCGATTCGCTTCAGTTCACCTCGCGGCAGCACTAACTACAATAACAATTATAGTTATCGACTTCATTGATCGACGACGACGGAGAATTACTTATTTAATACGTATTATGTAACAGCATGTGGCGAAGTCCGCCTGAATTGGAATTAACAGGCATCAACGTTTTTGCTAACCACAATGTCTTCCCCTTCTGCAGATCCTGTTGACCGTGTTGTCGAGAAGGATGAGACGATGGCCTCCGTTCATGATGAAGAGGGGGAAGGTGACGCCACCATGGCAGATAACCAGGGCATCTCCGATGATAGTTCTGAGGAACCGGAGGAAGACGAGGAAGAGGCTAGGAGCATTAGAGAAGGCTTCATCGTAGACGAAGACGAAGACGAGGAGGAAGATGAAGCACGGGCTCGTCGAGGGAAGCGGCATAAGAGGAGACATCAGAGAATAGCCCAGACTGCATCTGCCAGTGGTCAGTGAATGCTACCAATCTTATCGTGATCTCTGATGGAGCTCAACCATTTAGAGACAACCCCGGGCCCATATGACTTTTCCAGTAGCCGTTCCATCTCGCCCACTTCGTCCACTCCACCGTCTTCGTCCAGCACGTCCTTGACATCCCCGTTCCAGTTCACGTTCCCGGATGGTTCGATCCCACAAGATCGCCCCGAATATAATTATCGTCGGCAGACCACCCATGGTACCGATTTAACTTCACACGGTGGCACTGCAGATATTTCCAATAAGCCCACTAATTAGAAGTGATAACGCATAGAGTTAGCACCTCTTAAACGACACAGATACAGCAGCCTCCTTCAATATCACCTGAATAAATAGCAACTTATATAGCGTTAAGTGTATGTACTATAATACAAGTGGGTGGGAACGGTGCTACCCAAACGGGTAAATGGATGCTCGCCGCCGTGCCGCACGTTGCGGAAACCTTCGTGCTCGCTGTGGGCGGCAGTGAGCTCAAGTATTCCACCATTTATATTATATATATTTGCTGTACCATTGAATATATTATCGTAGCGGCGCTCGGCCGCGCCAGTCCCCGACTCCGCTTTGCGTCCTAAAATCGCCGAGTACTTCCATCCACGTCAAAAGCCGTCTTCACCAACAACAGTAGTCATTTTTTCTACATAAGCAGCGTAGGGCCAGCTTTCGTGGCAAATGCCCACTACTCTCTGTTTCACGGAATATATAAATCGTAATCCTCGAACAGTTCAGTCGTTGGCGCAGTGCTAGTTTCAGACCCCTGCCAATTGTATATCTCTCGGACAGTTATCTGTCATATGCCTTCCCCATTCGCTGCCCCATCTCGAGTCGTGCACTCTACCAACTTCTGCAACATTGAGAAATTGACGAGCCAAACCTTCTGTGCCGGAGTCGCATCGCAGAAACGTCTTCATGCCGAGATTTCGGATGACCACAGTGACTGTGATCGCACTCCCCCATCCTCCGCAAATCCATGTACGTCATGCTCACAAGCATCGGGACGACCACGCTGGATCCTCACTCAGTCTAAAAGGCATGCATAATACTGCAGAAGGTACAGCAGATGGGTCAGCTGCCATTGCTGTCGATGAACACCAACGGAGGATGCGGCAGTGCGAATATGACGAAGATGCAAAGTAAGAGCGACCAAGAGTTACGGTTATCCCATCCGCGCGCACGTACAAACTAACGTCATCACACACAACAGAGACAGAGCGGAAGAGGGCACTGCATCCGGAACAAAGATCAAGGTGAGATGACAGGGATAATTGCAACCATGAACATAAGTTTTTGACAGAGACAAAGGCATGGGCATGGTACTGGGGATGATAGAGTGCATCATATGTCGTGAAGAGTGATATGCGGTGGGCAAGCATTAATATCAAGGACACGAGCAACGGTGGAGGGCAACTTTGAAACGAACAAAGTCATCTAGCAGCGTAAGTGCAAGTGAGCATGCAACACATACAGGACGGAAAAAGAGCTCACCGTCAGTTAGGATGTACACAGCTGCAGGGCGAAAATGGTGAAACTTGAGAGTTACAACTTAGTGCTTTATAATAAACTGTACAGCTGTCAAAAACGCTTCTCACGGCGGGAACCCCCACTACCGTGGGAGTCGGGGATTAAATGAGATTATTATTGCATTTTGCGACCAAGAGACGTCAATATTAAGTGTACATAAGGTGTATGAAGTAGGGGGGCATGGTGGTTGCTACATCTCATCCAGAGGCCCTAGTGCATTTCTCCCTGGTCGAAAATATATCAATTAACATTATAAACATTTCTATATAAGAAGAAATTTGATATGAAATATCCTGGGGGCTGAATAGGGCGTTCCAAGGGGAGAAGGGGGGGAGGGGAGGAGTGAACCTACATGCGCCAGAGCATCAATATATTGTTAATAGATGTCTTCTAAACATAAGTGAGCCAGGGGAGAGTCAAATGGTAGCTCCAGGGTAGCAAAAATGCAACTACAGCAAGATGGCTACTCACCAGTAAGGAGCACCCAAGCGTTGTTCAGGGAGTATATATGGACTATATAAGAGTAGTTTGAGACACTGTAATGGTCGAGAAAATGATTCCTTAGCTCTCCAGAAGCGAGCACAGCTCTCAGCATGATGCGTGAATGGCATCGATCCAAGACTTAGGTGGAACAAATGCTATAGCCGATCGACGACGACGGAGAATTACTTACTTAATACGTATTATGTAACAGCATGTGGCGCGGTGAAGTCCGCATGAATTGGAATTAACAGGCATCAACGTCTTGCTCGCGAACCACAATGTCCTCCCCTTCTGCAGATCCTGTTGACCGTATTGTCGAGGAGGATGAAACGATGGCCTCCGTTCATGATGAAGAGGGGGAAGGTGACGCCACCATGGCAGATAACCAGGGCATCTCTGACGATAGTTCTGAGGAACCGGAGGAAGACGAGGAAGAGGCTAGGAGAATTAGGGAAGGCTTCATCGTAGACGAAGATGAAGATGAGGAGGAAGATGACGATGAAGCACGGGCTCGTCGAAGGAAGCGGCGTAAGAGGAGACATCGGAGACGTGGTGAGCATATGAATTAGGTTTACTAATAAAATGAAATGTTTTAATATTTTTCTTAGAGGAGGAAGAAGCCTTGGAAGATGATGACCTTGAGCTACTCGAGGAAAACACAGGAACTTCATTTAGGAATCGACTGACACGTTTGCGACGTGGGCCAGAGGGTGGTTCCCCACCCGTTCCATTGACCTCTAAACGCAAGCAAATTGTGGAATCGTCAGACGACGACTTAGATGATGAGGACTTGCCGCAAGTGCAGGATATTCAGCGCATTTGGGATGATGAGCGCGCCGGAGGTGGGCGTGAGGATGACGAAGACATGGATGATTTCATCGAGTATGAAGGTGATGAGGAGGGTGCTGGTGCCATGGATGAACAGGAACGTGAGGAGCGACGAAGAGAGAGGAAAAAACGAGAGAGGGAGAGGCGGAGGGCTCTTGGCTCTCGCCCCGAGCTAGCTGGTATTGACGACCTGTAAGTCAAACATCCTCCTCTGGATTACGTTATTGACAAGAAAATTCAGTGCATGGGACGAAATACATGGCGTGTTTGGCGACGGTCATGATTATGATTGGGCCTTGGGAGGTGACGATGAGATGGAGTTCGAGGAAGAGCGCCTGAAGCCGGAAATGAGATATCAAGACGTACGTATATTCTTCACCGATTGTCTGGTAGAGCACACCTACTCTCATTTCACTAGGTATTCGAACCATCGGAGATAAGGGCGCGCATGTTAACCGAGGATGATGATCTGATTCGGGCACAAGACATACCGGAGCGCATGCAATTAGCGACTTCGTCACTTTCTCAATCATCCACACTATCCCTTCACCAGAATCTCACCGAAGCTGATTTGGACGATGCAGCAATGTGGGTGACCGTCCGGTTATCTCCCAGGAAGACGAGAGATTTCTTCAGTCCAGATGGCCCGTACAACATGTATCGCGAGCCTTTGGTCATGGCTGTGACGTATGCTCTTCGCTTTCTCTTCGTCCAGGAGTTTGAGGTTTCGTATGTCTGGACTCACAAACGGGATTACATCTCGTATTTCAACCCTCAAGAAATGCGCACTCGAGTCCAGCTCATCAGCCTCGCTGAACTTTGGCGCATACACGCACTCGGTCAGAAATATCGATCTCTAGCCGAAAGGAGAAACGCCTTGGCAGTGTCCTATACACGCCTGGGCGTCGAGGATGAGTATTTCGAACAGACAATTCGGCCCAAGATCGACAGTGTGGAGGTCGTTACAGATGCGACCGAATGGTTGACTATGAAGTATAAGTTCAAGAAGCAAGATGCATTTGACTTCCAGTTCCACGATGACGAGGATCAAGGCGAAACCAGGAAGCGGAAGACTCCTAGTCGCATATCTGCGTATGAAGTAGCCAAGAAGAGTATAGTTTCCAAACTTGCCGATGTACGCGATTACTTCTCTGAGTTTATGCATGCATTCATTTTCTACCAGGGCTTCGGAATCAAACCACACGAAGTGGTTTATAACTTTGTCGCACAGGAGAACGCGCATTTCGTCGATGATCAGGAATTGAATCCCATTGCTTTCGCCGAGCAGTTTACGGATCCGGATGTCACTGCGGCGCAAACTGCTGAAGAATTATTGCGTCGTGCTCGGATGATTCTCGCGACCGAACTCGGCAAAGATCCTCTGTTGCGTCAGGCAATGCGAGATCTCTTCAAGACCGATGCTTTGATCTCCGTATTGCCAACAGAGAGAGGATTGACTAAAATTGACGAACATCATCCCTATTATGTGAGTATTATCATGTCTTCATGCCTATCACATTTTTTTATTTCTCCATAACAGAATTTCAAGTACCTTCACCATAAGAGTATCACGCAGATGATGGACACGCCTCAGTTCCTTCACATCCTTGCGGCAGAAGCTGAACTTTTGGTCACTGTTTCAGTGTTCCTTACCAGCGACGCCAAATCGAAGTTCGAGCGTAGACTCAATGATGCCTTTGCTTCCGACAGCTATAGTGATACTGCTCGAGCTTGGAACGAAGAGCGATCGCGCGTCGTTCAAGAGGCCCTTGAACAGCACCTCATACCCGTGGGTATCAAGTGGGCACGGGAATGGCTTCGAGAAGAAGTAGAAGATACACTGGCAGCTCACTGCGGCAATGTTCTAAGAGAGGTACTTTTTCACTGTCTTGCTAATGTGATCTACTATTGACACTTTCTCAGCGCATCGATGTGGCTCCATACATAACTCCCGAAATGAAACCTGGTGACACTGCGTCTGTGCTTTCCGTGTCGTGGGGCAAGGGAGACCCTCAAAAGGATGCGATCACCCTAGTTTTCCTGGATGAGGCGGGAAGACTTCGGGAACATATCAAAATCGACAACCTCGTCGATTCAGAGTATCGCGACGAGTTCACGGATCTTTTGAAGCGGAGACGTCCAGATGTCATTGTCGTGGGTGGCTTCAGCATGGCCACAACGAAGTTGTCATCAAGGGTTAAGGAAGTTGTCAACGGAGAATCACCAAGTGCGGAGCAAACAAACGGTGCTGACGGTTGGGGAGCTGCAGAGCCCCGCAAGGAAGCAAATGAACAGGCGTTCAACATTCCTGTGATGTATGTCCGTGACGAAGTCGCCCGTATGTACCAACACAGCAGACGAGCCGCGGAAGAATTCAGCGCACTATCGCCTGTTGCCAAATATTGTGTTGGACTCGCGCGGTATGCCCAGAGTCCGTTAAACGAGTACGCTGCACTTGGACAAGACATCACTGCCATTACTTTTGAGGACGAGGATCAGCACCTGGTAGGTTATTTTCGTAGCCTTTGAAACTGACGCTAACCCGTGTGTTAGATTCCCAAGGAGAAGTTGCTGTTAGCTTTGGAGCGAACTTTGGTAGATGTCACGAACAAAGTTGGAGTTGATATCAACCGCGCTGTCAATGACTCCTACTACCAGCACCTATTACCTTTCGTCTGCGGACTCGGCCCACGAAAATCTCAGGTCTTAGTCAAGAAGATTGCCGCTATGGTCAGTTCCCCAACCTTTCTCATTTGATGGTCGTTCACTTACATCCATCAACAGGGGGGAAATTTGATCAATCGTGATCAATTCATCAAATCATCTTTGTTAACAACCAAAATCTTTCTCAATGCTGCCGGTTTCCTGCGCATCTCCCGAGATCCTGAAGTCAAGCTTGTCAAAAATCGCCATGCTGACGATGACATTCAAGATCCCTTGGATGACACTCGTATACACCCCGAGGATTATGAATTGGCCCGCAAAATGGCAACTGATGCCCTGGAGTTAGATGAAGAAGATATTCACGATGAACATCCTTCTCACGTCGTGTCGCTCATTATGCAAGACCCTGACAACGAAAGGAAGTTGAACGAACTCAACCTCGACGAGTTTGCCGTCAGCATGTACGAGGCGAATGAAGATCGTAAACGTCATACATTAAATGTTATCCGGGAGGAGTTGCTGAAACCGTTCTCCGAGCAGAGGGCTCCTTTCCCCTCTTTAGAGCCATGGGATGTCCTCACGATGCTCAGTGGAGAAACTCCTCGAACTCTCCGCATGGGTCTCATCGTCTCGGTTCTGGTGGTCCGCACTGATCAAAAATTTGTCCTCGTTCGCTTGGACTCCGGTATCGAAGGCGTAATCAATATTGAATATGTTACCGAAGAGGGCAACATCACTCCCAAAGACGTCATCAAAAGAGGACGAACTATACAGGGCGTCATTGTTGAGGTCAAGCTGAACTTAGCTGCAGACCAGTTCTTCATTGATCTGTCCGTTCGCCCGTCCGACCTTGCTCCGGGAGATGGCCTTTTCCGACGAGTCAAACGTGATGATCACTGGAACGTACCGCAGTTTGAACGGGATCTGGAGATGCAGGCTCGTAAAAAACGTGCTGAGATTGGCCGGACAAGGAGAGTAATCAAACATCCCAACTTCCACAACTTCAACGCTTCTCAAGCTGAGAACTATCTTGACAAGCAACAGCGTGGTGATGTGGTCATTCGCCCGTCTTCTAAAGGAGTTGACCATCTTGCGGTAACTTGGAAGGTTGACGACAAGCTTTATCAGCACATTGGTATGTAGTTCCATCACCGCCTGGTGGCTTGACTCTAACCTCGTCAACAGATGTCACTGAAATCAACACGGGGCAGGGAGGGACACTACTCATCGTTGATGAAAAGCATCAATACGCTGATTTGGATGAATTGATTGTTAATCATGTTCAGGCGACCGCTCGCAAGGTCGAAGAGCTGATGGCTCACGAGAAATTTAAGTACGGCTCTGAAGACGAACTTCGTAAGAAAGAGACCTATATTTCGGACTTGCAGAATTAATCTTGATGTTCCAGATCTTTTCCTGAAGAACTTCGTTGCAGCCAATCCTGCGAAGAGTATATACGGCTTCACTTTGAATAGGAGAAAGCCTGGTCACTTCAATTTATGCTTCCTTGCTAACAAGAACTCCACTGTTCAGACATGGGTCAGTATCTTGTCGCTTGTGTATATCTCATTGCTCAGTCGTAACGCAGCCTGTCCGAGTTATGCCTGAATCATATTGTCTATTCGAGGCCGCAGTAGCTGGTGTTCCCGAGCTTTGTGACGCTTTCAAAGTCAGGTGAGCTTGAATGGTTATTTCCAAGTTGTGCCTCGACTGAATCTTGTTTAGGCATTTACATCAGTCTCAAAATCTGGCTGGTGTTGGTGCTGCCGCTGGAGGGAAAACACCGTATGCTGGTGCTGGTGCACGAACGCCTGCGCGAACACCCGCGCACCCAGCTCCTGGGCACATGTCCATTCGTCAAGCCGTTCGGACACCCAACCCTTACGGTGGCCAGACACCCGCCCCTGGGATCGGGGGCCCGAGCTTTGGTCCAGGCGCCGCAAGCTCCAATTTTAATATGCCTCCTCCACAGGCCTTCGGCTATCAAACCCCTGCATATTCAGGTCCGCCACCTGGGATTCCACCAGGAATGAACCCTCAACGGGCTGCAATGATACAAAACGCTAGTTGGGGTCAAGAACCTGGTTGGTCATGACGTCTTTCATAGTGTTGTTTCTTGTACTCGTCGTTAGTTTTTATAGGCCCATCTTGTAGTAGATGTAATATAGGTTTATCCTACTTAAGTTACCATTCATAGTGTGAAGGTAGTCAACCTAAACATAATGAATTCTAGACGCTGTATGTGGATTCCATTATTCTGAGTAAAGCAAGCACCTATGACTGGAATGTAGTAAACACGAGGTTTTCGGCCGGAAATGTGTTCCCTCGTCGAAGAGCACATGGAGCGGTACGATGGCTGGGATCCATTTGAGGGTGGAACTGTCAGTCAATTTCTGTTCCCTGCTGGACATCAGATGTCCCCGCTTCACAAGGAAAAACATAGGCACACAAGCATCACCCGATCGACGATACAATCACCAGGCAGCTCTGCATCAACTCCTTGGAAAATGGGAGCTAGTATATTCAAAATTCTCTAAGAGGACCGTGCTCAAGTTCTTTTCAGCGGAATGTCAGAGACGCAAGTGGTAGCCAGTTCAGAAGTGCATATGGTGCATCGTTGTGGATACGACGCTAGAAGACGGGCCGTTCAGTACACAGGGTCATTTATACGCCAGCTGCTTAGCACGCGATGATTTCCCGTTTCATTGAGTTGCTCGATCATTCCAGTGTTACTACTCTTTTTTTCCTTTTCTTTTGGAGTCCATTTGTGTTCATCGAGTGTTACTACTCTTCCGAACGGTTCTCGGTTGCCAGAAATTGAAGTTCCAGCGGCTCTGTGGTAATATCATTATTCCTCTAAGCCTTCTGCGAGGCCTCGAGGAGCTCACCTGCTAGTGTGCCCCAGCCCCCCGTAGGCAGACTGCAAATAATTGTTCTTTATTTATTACGCCGTATGTCAGCGTAAATTCAACCTCTTGTTGGCAAAGAAGGCCTGTGGGCCACACCCTCATCTTAATTTGGATTACAAGAAGAGCCTTTCTAATTTGTCGTTTATGACGAGTCGTTACGGAGGACCTGTTGGCCAGTGTGGGACTCCAGTCGGACGTTGACTGGGCTCGTAACGCTACGCCCAGCATTGCGATGTAGAAGCTGCATGCACACCGTACGCCATTCCTGAGTGGGAGGAGTATACAGCCCAGGGCACTGGTGGAAGCGCGGTTGGCAGTGAAGGGAGGACCTCCTAGGTAGCTTCATACTTCAATAGCTACCTTGGATCCCGGTCCCGGTCTGAGATTCGGCAACTTCGTGGTTAGCGCTCACTTCGATCAATGCCCGGCAACCCGACTGGTCCACATTGCACTCGTGAGTTATCCTATCATGGGTTGATATAGAAGATCTATCTGCAGGACGCACTTTAGGTGCTCCTTCTATTCAGGCGGCAACGGACCGCCGCGAAAGGCGCGTGTCCACATCTCCCAGGACAAGAACAGAATTCTAGGGTGGTCGTGATGAATGAAGTGCGCATGTGTTCTGCCAAGTTTGTTCGAAAGGCCATTGCGAACCAGTGCGGAGGCTATTCTGTAGCGAGGGACTTCACGTCTCCATATTCACGGAAAGGCTGAACCAAATTATACACTGGCGCGTTCGTGACCCGGAAGGTGATGGGTCACTGAATGACAGTGCACACGCTTTGAACGGGAGTTGCCTGTCGACTTCACAGATTGACACAATCTCAAGGAATTTTCAGATAAGTAATAGCTGAAACAGGGGTGGTAGGCTCGGCAAAAAACCTTGTCATCGTGGTCATCGGGAATGGTGAGGTACAAGGCAGGATAAAACGTATCCTCTGAATCATAATTAAGCTTTAAATTGCAATGTAATGGTAGAACCTTCTAGCATTTCGTCATTTCAAACGCCACATGTCGTGTTCCAGGTCTCGTCCTGGAACCGAATGCCTGTGCTGTAATGGTTCGCCTTGACGAAAGCATTAAGGGAGCAAGTTCCAAGTGTAGAATCCATATCTTCACCACAAATGGACAAGGGGAATGTAGCATCGTTTAGGATAAGGCGGATTTGAGGACCATCGAATCTGCAGGGATATATAAGAACTTCCAAGCTGTGGATTCACTATTGTTCGTGGAATACTGACGACCTTGTGCACGTGAATCTTTCCCAAACCATATTGGCGGCGAAAGGTGTAAGTTCGGACGTCCGGAACTTCCGGTCGGGACGCAACTCATTGGGGGACAGAGGTGGATCATCTCTGAAAATTGACATGTTAAATTAGTCCCGCAGATGTATAGAGCACTTACTTTGCTAGCCCTAAAGCAGATAGAGCGAGCAAGATCGTGACATCATGCCCAAATTCAAGATATAGTGGTTTGCTGTCTCCCGAAGAATTGGTGAAGCTGTGGACAGTGAAGAATAGTCTGTTGCGAAAGTATGAACAGACGCATACCGCTCGATCAGCTTATTCACATATACAGTCCCAACGAGAGGGGCCATGTTATCTGGCAACGTGTAAGCGCACGAAGCGTCCATTAGGATGTCCCTCTCGTATCTTGAAAAAACCTGTTATCAGAAAGCCACACGCTTGACCAATCAATCTTACTCAAAATGAGCCAGTTCTTCAGGTTGAAAAACGTCACACCATGGAGAAACACCATGAGCAGCCAAGTCATATGCACAGGCAAACAAAGCCCCATGAATATCGTCTTCAGTGAATCTGACTCCAGGTATGAGAATGTTCAAGCGGTCAGTGATTGCAGGCAAATATTTTTTGCTCCACGTCAATGTCGCTTGCCTTCCATAACTGTAGTCGAAGTTAGGACAAGCTGGTCCTGGGGCAGGAGTGATCCAAGAAACAGGAACATCTGTGTCACTGACAGTCGAGATACGAACGTCGGCGTCAAGTCCGAAGAAACCCAGTGCAAACCAACGTGCAGACTCGACCACTCGGTCCGAATCACTAGACAAGATCTCGCCAGTAGTTAGGTGTGGATACTTCAATACGAATCTTGTATTTGTCACAACTATTGCCTTTGCATGAATTTGAAACTGACTCACTCAATGCCATGATCGAAAAGTTCCTTACGCCCAAAGATAGTTAGGTTATGCGGAGTCAACCTGGAACTATATCCTGCTTTAAGAAATTCGAGCTCGCTAGGCAGGTTTGCTTTCTGGACAACATCCGCTGCGTCATCGAGTGTCTGAACCAAATGCCCTATATATTTGTGCTCGCCAATGGGACCACGAGAACCGTGGCGGTGCATCTAATGGCTCGTGATCAGCCACGTCATTTCTGATAAAATGCTACCACCACGGCTCACAAGCATTACTTGGTCGACGGTGCAGTCACTAGGTAGTTCATAATTTATTTCTGAAGCATGGTGAGCACGATGGTATGGGGAAATACTGCCAAGATGGTTCAAGATATTATGGGCAACAGCCAAGTATTCCTGGACATAAGGCGTGAATGAAAGAAGGCCGAGGATCGCCTGCGCACGCATCACCGCGGAGGCTGCAGGAACACGTTGGAGGAGTAAGTGAAAAGGGCTAAAGTGTTTCATCAACAAGCACACACAACGTTTACTAGCAAACCAGTTCAAAATGTCCAATGATATTGAGCTAGAAGACTTTTCGGCCAACGCAGACGGTGAAAATATTGTCAGCCAAGACGGGACAATAAGTCTTTGGGCCTGGACTTCAGCGATCTTGTAAAGCCATACTCCCACTTGTCAAAGAATGTTGTATTGACTTATTGCAGCTTTCTTGTGTTTTCTACAACCTTGGTATTGTTCCCCAGGTTTCTGCTATTCTTGGCGGAACCATCAGGAGGTCGAAGTGTACTATCGGCCCTGGAATCCTTCCTCGCGGTGCAATTCGGCGTTATGATGAGCGCGGTCGCATTCACTCTCGTGGTAACGGTGAGAAGTCTTGTCCGACCTCACACCTTTCGCTGATGTGCATCACCAAAACACAACGTTTACTAGCAAACCAGTTCAAAATGTCCAATGATATTGAGCTAGAAGACTTTTCGGCCAACGCAGACGGTGAAAATGTTGTTAGCCAAGACGGGACAATAAGTCTTTGGGCCTGGACTTCAGCGATCTTGTAAAGCCATACTCCCACTTGTCAAAGAATGTTGTATTGACTTATTGCAGCTTTCTTGTGTTTTCTACAACCTTGGTATTGTTCCCCAGGTTTCTGCTATTCTTGGCGGAACCATCAGGAGGTCGAAGTGTACTATCGGCCCTGGAATCCTTCCTCGCGGTGCAATTCGGCGTTATGATGAGCGCGGTCGCATTCACTCTCGTGGTAACGGTGAGAAGTCTTGTCCGACCTCACATCTTTCGCTGATGTGGCATACGTGTCACAGATTCCAGATGCTTCGCCTACCGACTTTCAACAGAATGTGAACACCCATCCACTCCTCATTCCCGTCACATCTACCTCTCTCATACTAGCATTCCTTTCTTACAATAAAAGTGGCGTCGGCTCTCTTGGCAATTTCATTTTCCTAGGGTCAGCTTTCGTGGGTTTATTCGGACTTTGGGTGGTACGTATTCTCAAAAGGTGCTACTAGTGAAGTATACGTATACTGATCTGGGGTCTCGAGCTTCTTTTTGCGGGGACATCTGCAATCTCAAAGAAGACTGGAGCTGACCAACGCACCTCCGCATTCATGTTCGGGAACAAGAATGCAGCTTCTGTCCGCAAGAAGGAGTGGAGAAAGCAGCAGACGAGGAACAAGGCGTCTTAAGACGTCAAACTGACGTGTATAATGACATGATCCTTGATTTAGAAACAGCAATGTATTAATAACCGCGTCCTGATCATGATCACAGTCATATGTCTGTATTAGTGAAGAGAGCAGCACGACTGACATACATGTCGTACATGGTTCTCAGAAAACCAAAGTTTTATTTTGGAATTCATCGTCCAGGGTTACCGCCCATACCCATCATTTTGAACATATCTCCAAGGTTTGGCATACCACCTCCCATGCCAGGCAGCCCTCCCAGCCCTCCAAGGCCGCCGAGACCATTATTCATCTGACCCATCATTCCTAAAGCGACGATCGGCAGATTAGCATAAGAATTTCGCCTGGAAAGGGGTTTTGACGTACTTTGCATCTCTTCCATGTCGAATTGGTCTCCTCCTTGACCCTGCATCATGGCTTTCATCATCTCTTGCATGCCACCACCACTCCGTAGTTGTCGCTGCATTTGTTGCAACATCCCCGGAGGCATTGCGCGCTAGAAGGTAAGGTTTAAAACCCGCTAGAATGTTAAAATTGGTCACTCACCTGCATCGCTTGAATCTGTGCAGGGGTGGGCATGCCGTTGGCCCCACGTCCACGCCCCCCTGCTGCACTCTGCATCTTTTGCATCGCTTGTAACCTGTGCCTCTCATTAACAAATCCCACTGCGAGTGAAGAATCGGAATATATACCATCCATTCTTCCCACCCGCTTGCTTGGCCATGTTGGCCATCATTCTGTACTGACACAGCAGTTCTTCGACTTCCCGCACACTCGTGCCACTCCCTTTTGCAACTCGCGTGACTCGCCATGTGAGTCCCATAGGTTTACCATCTTTCCCCATTTCCATAAATAGCGTGCCATCCGAGTCAAGCTCGGCCGATGACATGCTGTCAGTGATATAGATCATGCGTTTCATTCGCATTGAACCTTCTTCGTCTGAACCTTGAAGTAACTCCTGAGGAAGGCCAGGTATCATCGAGGCGATTTTGCTTATTGGACCCCTGGCGCAAAGTTGATTGACATTTACGAAATGAACCTTAATAATTACGTACATGTTCATCACATTCTGTATTTGCTCCCGCCAGTCCCTTATGCTGAGCTTGCCTTCCTCGAGTTTTTTTGCCATCTCCTTTTGCTTGTCCGGATTTTGAGTGGCGAGATCTTGCATATGCTCCATAAGGCCCTGCATGTCACCCAACCCAAGAAGTTTAGATATGAATGGCTGCGGCGAAAACCGATCGAGGTCATATAGATGTTCGCCGACCCCAAGAAAAATAATTGGTGTCTTCGTTGCGGCGACACTGAGGCATATCAGAAGTGTCAGGAGATTCGCGCAGTTATTAATTGACGGTCATACGCTGAGATGGCACCTCCCCCCTTGGCGTGGCCATCCATCTTGGTAACAATAATGGCACCGAAATCAGCACTCTCCTTAAATGCCCGACTTTGTGCCTCAGCCGCCTGCCCTGGAATCACCAGTTAGTAGTACTATGATGAAGGATGGAGTAGGTTCACCTATGCTTGCATCGAGAATCAGTACTGTCATGCTGGGCTTGACAGCTTCTCCGATTTGGACCATTTCTTCGAATAATTCCGATTCTTGCTTGTGACGGCCTGATGTATCTACAATGATCACTTCAAATCGTTCTTTCTTGAATTTTGCAACGCCTTGGGCTGCAATGGCGACTGGATCCGTTTCAGTGTATGAACCAAAGTAGGCTACTTTAGCCTTGGTTGCAGACTGTCTGGTCTGATCGAAAGCACCCGCGCGGAAAGTATCCGCACAAACGATACATGATTTGAAGCCACGTTTCTGATAGTAGACTGCCAGCTTTGTGCATGTGGTGGTCTTTCCGTTTCCCTAGGATTCGACATGAAGAGGTATGAGGATCCCATCCAGTAGGTCGACAAAATACTTACCTGAAGACCGACGGCCATGATGACATTCGGTTGACCCTTCTTCGGTTTGTATGGCTCGACCCCAGGGTCAACC
Source organism: Rhizopogon salebrosus TDB-379 (assembly GCA_029603245.1). Classification (NCBI taxonomy): domain Eukaryota; kingdom Fungi; phylum Basidiomycota; class Agaricomycetes; order Boletales; family Rhizopogonaceae; genus Rhizopogon; species Rhizopogon salebrosus. The sequence goes on along the minus strand of MU837031.1, from coordinate 22,232 downwards.
AAATGGACTAGCTCATCGAAGACAGCCTGAGTTACAGGCGGTATGAATACGAGTATTGATATTCGACAGGCACGCGGACCTTCTGTATAACATTCTTCCGACTGGAATCCTTTGACTTGTCTGAACTGTCCAAAGCTGCCTTGACCTTGGCCTTGACTTTCTGTCGTAGAGACGCAACCAGCTTTACATTGACATCCGATTCTAGTAGCGCAGCTGTTATCTCTTTCAGCGTTGCATCTAGCACCTGTGCGGCAGTCCGGTGAGTGAACAGATTATTGAACCCGATATAAACGTGCCTTCTCGTCGACAACAGGTGCTCTGTTTAGGGATGATAAGGCAGCATTGAGTCGGCGGCCCAGGTCAGCGAGAACCATGTTAGTGACGGATGCTGGACAAGTATGCTACAAATCGTGAAGTAATAGTCGTGAGAATTTGCTAGCTTAGACATGGCTCACAGCGACTCTGAAGGAGAGACTATTGATGACCTCGAGTTCGAGACCAGAATAACGGACGGCGATGCTGAGGAAGAGAACGACATAGACGAGGACCTACTCGGCGCCCTGGACAATAGCGTGGATGAGGCAACAGAAGCAGACGAGGTGTGTAGATCATTCGAATGTGTATTACTAGAAGCTTCAACGTATACAGGACTCTCCTTCGGACGACTCAGAAGACGACGAAGACGACGACGACGAGTCAGAGCCTCCCATCGAGGCCCATCAAGATGCCGCGACCTCTCCGTCATCCGTCCCCGCCATAGTCGGTAAACAAGCCTCGCTGTCGCCCAAGCCACCAACCCCTGAGCCTCCCAAAGGTCAACAAAACCTCTAAGCTCTGAAATTCGTATCGTATTACTCAAACTTGAACCCCAGTGACACCTCGAGTTCGCCAGCGATCACCTTCCCCTGCAAGCGTTCGTAAGAAGGCAATATCGTTTCCATCACCATACAGCGGGCCATCTCCGCGAACCTTCACAGTGGAAGCAATATGTGCTATACCACATCCAGTCCCTACACATGCACTTGCTGCTTCCTTCTGCATGACACACCTTCTCACCGGTTCAGATGATGGATTCATTCGTGACTATGATGTGTTCGCCGCTGTAAACGGGAAGGTCACATTAACGGCACCTCAAAGACACCACTGCAGTGTCGTAGAAGGAAACATGAAAGCTGGTCAGATACGGTCGTGGTGGGAAAACCCTGATTTTGTTCCTCAAACGGTGTATCCTCCCATGAGTGATTCGGCTCCTTGTCCGGTCTACAGTCTGGCGATGCATTCAGACGCAATCTGGGCTCTAGGGGGAACTAATGTATGGATTCTAAACAGCATAATTGTACCATAAACACTAAATCAAGAACTTCTACAGCGTGGTCACATTAATCTTTTTACAGTGCGACATGAACCGGGCCGTTTGGTTCACGTCCTGGCGAACGGACACCGAGGACCTATTTCAGCTCTTTCTATCGATCATGACGAGAAAGGATTCTTCAGCGCAGGATGGGATGGTGAAGCCACTGTGAGTCACCTCGTGACACTGCTGATCACTCAAATTGATAATATTTAGCAATGGGATTTGAATACAGGGCAGGCAGTCCGAAAGTTTACTGCACATGGCGCACAGCTTGTTGCCATCGCCGTTCGACCACTCATTTCCCCATACTATTCTTCCGACCCTGCATCTTCCGCGGGGAGCTATGATTCCTACCAGAGCTTATTACCACAGCCAACTAGGGACAATGGTACTTCCATCGGAGTGAAAGCGGAGCCACCGGTCACTACCGCGGATGCCCTACTCCACCAATCATCAAACGGTTCTCTAGACCCTCTTTCAAATCACAAAACCCAAGATGCAGATGCTACATCTGATGCTTCTTTCGACCCCCTGTTTGACGGTGAACCAGATGCGGAAGGGGAATTTGACAACGAGAATCCAACTCCAGATGAATTTGGAGCATTTCGTTCTCAGGCTCCACAAGGGGATGGGTCGATTACAGGCAATAAGGCAAGCTTGGCCGTCCCTGATGCACCTAACCTTGGCCAACAGCAGGCAGCGCGATCGCCTCAACACTCCGTGGCACCTCCGAAAAATGCTCCACCTTTACTAGATGCCGCAAACAGTTCGACGTTTTCTCCTGATATTCTGATGATTGGCGCGATCGATGGCCAAATTATGCTTTGGGACAAACGCGTCAATACCCCAGGAACAGGTGTTGGAAGACTCTGGATGAGTGAGAAGACCCCACCGTGGTGTGTTTCTGTACGTATCCGCAGTTCCTTACTGTCTACCCCATTCCAAAAGCGGTTTCCCAGGCTTGTTGGTCCACCGACGGGTCGCAAATTTATGCTGGGCGCCGCAACGGAACGGTCGATGTTTGGGATGTCCGATCGCTCGGTCGCTCCGGCCCATACTGCACACCAAGACTACTGAAGAGTCTTCGCAATCCACCGAGTTCGGGTGTTGTCTCTTGTGTGGTGCCCTTCCCTGATGGGCGCCACATCGCATGGTGGGTGAGCTCGTGACGTTGACAGGGATGAGAAGTTGATACCCCGCGTACCAGTGCGTCGACAGATAATATCCGTTTGTGGAATGCGGCAGAGGCAGGTGAAGTGGATGGAAGCATGAAATCGAGGGGTGGAGTCCAATTCAAGATCATTCCGGGTCATCACGGGGGCTATGTTTCTCAGATGCGTACGTGTTATCCTTTTGAATACATACGTGCCCTGTCAACTGACTATTCTAAAGTGGTAGATCCGGGTGCGCGTTTCCTTGTGAGTGCTAGCAGTAACCGTGGGTGGCATGGGGATTCCACTCGTACCGTATTTGTACATGACATCAAGCCAATACGATAAAGTTCATGAGTTTGACATCACATTCACATCCAAAAAATCGGCTCTGCTAAGGAACCTTTCCACTCGTACCGTATTTGTACATGACATCAAGCCAATACGATAAAGTTCATGAGTTTGACATCACATTCACATCCAAAAAATCGGCTCTGCTAAGGAACCTTGAGCTGTCCCGTCAAATAGGATTAGGATTGCACTATTTCCAATATCCATTCAAGTCCCGCGGTATAGCCGCAAACCTTTTCGCGAGAATCTGTTTGTCACAACACATGGATGGGGCCATCTATATATCTCGTTATCCTATTCAACTGGCATATAAGACTTGGGAACACATCTCCCCCAGCACCATGTCATTGTGGTAAATCCAACCATGCGTCTCAACTACCCCGTCATCTTCCCCCTCAACCAACTCGCCTACGTTGGCGAGGATGATTCCCAGTTCTTTTGTCAAATCCATGGCAGGAAATTCAATGCCCTCAGCACTACGTATATGCTCCCAGCCGACGAGGAAGAAGTTAGGGTCAGAATGTTTTTTCCTCAGCAACGTGGCAGCCTTTGTGATTCCTATTTCAGCGATCAGAGCTCCAGCATAAAATGATTCAGTTTCTCTTCAATGGAAAGAGCTACGTCGGCCCAGTCGCTGATGCCCTCAAACCAAAGGAGGGGCAGGAGCGCTGTCGTGTCCTTGACTTGGGTACGGGAGGCGGTTTCTGGTGAGCGTTCTGGAATTTCATCGTGGGTATATATAACCACCCTTACAGGGCTATCGACTTGGCAGACGAGTTCCCTTCAGCTGAAGTGATTGGGGTTGATCTCGCGCCCATTCAACCGCGGTAATTGCTTACTTCTAATCACTGAACTTCGCTCACATACATTCAGCCAAGTACCTGCCAATTGCACGTAAGGCGCCATTTATCTCAAGTTATACTTCCTCATTAATCTCGAAATTAGGTTTGAGCTTTGCGATCTGGACCAATGGTATTTACCGTACCCGAGCGAGCACTTTGATGTTATCCACGCGAGATTCATGCACACAGGAGTAAGAAATCCTCTAGCCGTTCGCTTGGTACGCCCTGAATTACAAATCACAGATAGAGAATTATTCTCGGTTCCTGCATGAGATCGCGCGGATGCTCCGCCCAGGAGGTCTCGTCATACTGATCGAGCCTGACACTGAACCAATTGCGGATGGGAAATCCGCATCACATTTCACCCGCTCCGGACAGCCATCCGGGATGCGTGGCTGGTTCGCACTGTGGGAGTCCTACAGGAAGTGCCTGCGTGACAAAGGCGTCGATGTCGGGGTTCCTCTTGAGCTCTCGAACCTCGTTGCTTCAACTGGGGCATTTGACAGGATCGTCTCACAGGAGGGAAATATTCCCATAGGGTTCTGGCCAAAGGGTATCGATTGTCGCGTCACGACAGCTTTTTCGAGCTTATCATTGAGTTCTAGATCCTGTCGCTCTTAGTATCGGCCAGCTGGCATGGATGAATTATGATATTATGCTTCCTGCGTTGAAGCCTCTTTTCTTGTCCGCTGGGATGCGAGACTGGGAGGCAAAGAAACTGATCGAAGAAGCCCATCAAGATCTTTACTATCCCCTCGTCCGAGCTTCCACACGCCTCCACATTGTGCACGCAGTCAAGAAGGTTCATCCTTGACTCATTTCCATTCTATGTTCATGCTACTTGCTTTCTGGGGACACTTGCCGTTGTAAAAGTACCATACCCCGTCATGTACACTACTTTCTCCATGTTAATGTTTCACACAGAATTATGTTGCAGCATTCAATCACACCTCACACAGACGAGATATAAGCACCTGTATCATCTCTGTTCCTTTATGTACACAAAGGAACGACCACCACCCATACCATGATGTAGACAAAAAGCGATGACGAAGAGGCAGCAGTCGCAGATGATAAACATGCCACAAGCGAATAACGAAACGAAAGGACGAGCCGACAACCTGCTCTAGAAAACATCTTCACACTTCCAAACAGCCGTAAGATACAACCGCCCAAAGCTACACCTCACGCTCCCGTTTAAGCCACTTCACCATCCTTGGAGAAGTCATGGAGGACGGCCAGGGCCTCATTGACCTTGGCAGTCATAGCATCAGGGGAGTCAAGGAGGTGAATGAGCTCTGCGTTGTCCATCTCGAGCAACATGCCGGTGATCTTGCCAGCAAGCTCGGGTTGAGTTCTAGAAGAGACCGGCGTCAGTGATACAAACATGCAACTGAATCAATACCAACTTACTGAACAATGTTCATGTAAATAACCTCGCCCAACATTTGCTTTTGCTCCATAGGAGATGCAGTAGCAAGGGTAGCGGGCGCGAGGCCAGTAACCTCCGGTTGGGGCGCGCCCGCAGGGGTAGGAGCAACTGGACCAGGTGCGAAACCAGCATTGCGAGTCTGAGGGTTGAGCTTGTACTGCTGCTGGTTGCGGGCACTAGGAACAGGAGCGCCAGCAGGAGGAGGACGATTAGCAGGCGCACCCTGAGGAGGAGCTGGACGAGGAGCCGCGCCATTAGCCGGAGGTCCGTTGATTCGCGGCATGGGAACGTTGGGGTTCGGGGGGGACGAGCCAGGGCCACGGGGGACGGGAGGGCGAGGGCCGCCACGGGGGTAACCGCCGCCGTACTGAGGAGGAGGGGCACCATAAGGAGCCATGGGCATACCGGGCGCCTGAGCGTTGCCAGGAGGGTAGCGAGGACGGGGAGGCAACATGCCAGGTTGGCCGCCATATCCCATCATGTTGCGGCCCTGAGGAGGGAAACCAGCAGGCCCAGGGTAGTACATGGGAGTGTTCATATAGCCCCCTGGTATGCCAGCAGCTGCGGCTTGTTGCATGCGAATCTGGTTCCGCTGAGCAATCTGGCTTTCCAGTTGCTGCCTCCGGACCTCACGGCGCTGAGCGAGAGAGACGTACAGCGGCTTGGAGCCAATCATCTTGTTGTTCATCTCTGCAACCGCCTTGCTAGCCTCTTCGGGAGAGGAGAAACACACGAAGCCAAAGCCTTTCGAGGTCCCCTTCTCGTCATGCATGACCTTACAGCTAGTGATAGTACCGAAAGGTTCGAACTCGGCGCGAAGTTTTTCATCCTCGACGTCATCCTCCAAGTTCTTGATGTAAAGGTTGACACCCGCATATTTGCTGAGCTTCTCCATCTTGGCCTGCTCGTAAGACCTACGCAACTCTTCCTCACGCTCAGCCTTCTTCTGGGCTCGAGAGACGAAGAGTTTCTTCCCGTTGATCTCGGTGTCGTGTAGGTTGTCCACAGCTCTCTGAGCCTCATCGTGGGTCGCATAGTTGACAAAGCCAAAGCCTTTGCTCCTGCCCTCTTCATCGACCTGGACGATGGCGGAAGTCACGTCACCATACTTGTTGAAGAGTGCCTCGAACTCTTCCTGGGTAACCTCAAGGTCAAGGTTCTTGATGTACAGGTTGGTAAACTGTGCCTTCATCTCATCAAGCTTGGATTGGCGTTCCTGTATAAATATGAGTTGTGCTGAGTATAGGACCACATAGTGACAATGGTGACAAACCTTGCGAGAGATGTGGTGACCGACGTATACCTTTTTGTCGTTCAACAACATGCCATTGACATGTCTGATGGCGGCATCGGCAAACTCAGCAGTCTCATAATGCACAAAGCCATAGCCTTTCGAACGACCCTGCTCGTCAGTGGCGACCTTGCACGACAAGACTTCACCGAAGGCAGCAAATGTGTCATGAAGAGCCTAAGATATTATGTAAGTGTTCTGACGAAGTAATAAGCACCAGTATTGTGACGCATACCTTGTTGTCAATGCTCTCGTCAAGGTTCTTAATGAAGATGTTGCCTTGACCAGTTTTGCGTAAAGCAGGATCACGCTGGGACCACATGATACGGCTTCAATAGAATTGTGCTTAATAATTTCATATTCTCCCGGGTGTTTACGATCACTTACCATGCGCGGTTCTTAATAAGCGAGTAATTGAGCTGCTCAAGAGCACGCTCACCTGATGAAAAAGTTATTAAGTAATCGATTAACTAGAATATTGACGTACCATCGGCGGTGTTAAGATAGTTGACATACGCATAGCCGAGAGAGCGACGAGTCACAGCGTCGCGACAAACACGGATGCTGAAATGTGGCATGAGGCTTCAGGGGACGTGGTGGTGCGAGGTTGTTAGAACACGTACCTTGCAACAGGACCGATCATATTGAAGATCTCGAACAACATGGCCTCGGTGACGGTAGGGTCCAGCTCGCCGACGTAAAGCGAGGCAGAAGCCGAAGAGGTGACCGTAGGCTGGGCTGCGGGAGGGTTGTAGGATGGGGCGGGAGTGGGGACGGCAGGAGCAGCCTCGGATTGGACCACAGGCGCAGCCTCGGGAACGGAAGATGAAGACATATTTAGTTTTCTAGGTTTTGGGGGGTCGTTACTGCTTTGTGGACTTTTTCTGCGACTGGACTCGATGACGAATAAGATGAAAGAATAGGATAAGAAGAGAGAAACATACACAGGAGGCAACAATGTAACCGCTTTTTTTCTGTCTTTTTTTATGATATTTTTAGGGCTTTTAGGCTATGAAAATGTGAAGTGATGAATGATTAGCACTCCAACGGCGGAATAGATGACGGGACTGACCAAGGTGGTGGTTGTAGAAAACAAGTGGTGCCGAACGTTTTTGGATCAATCATCTTTTTTCAAACTCAGATTACCCAAATTGTAATCCACACCTCGGGTGGCCAATTCTCTTGTTCACAGAAAGTCCGAACAAGTTGTGTCTCAGTCATTATAAAGCATAAGTCCATACACCGTGCATTTGCCAAACGACTAATACGGTACAGTTTGAGAAGATGCCCTATAATCAGCCTCGCGTGAAGTATGCCTTCGCACCATGAGAAGCCAGCTCCGCTTTTGCCTGCAGGATCGCAGTCAGTACCCTAAACCTCGTGATCAGGATAGTAAGTCACCTTGTCCATGCTATGACCAGCAGCTGTATGGTGGTTCCATATCTGCGAAGTCTTCTAGTTATGCTACTGCTGCGCAGACGACGCACGGAACCTCGCACCTGACGGTAATAGAAAGCATTCCCTAGTCCTTGCACTGTCCAGCCAACTGTAGCGATCGTGCCAAGAATGCCAGCCGCCCAGTGGCCCTGTGCATACATTTGAATAGTCTGGATAAGCCCTGCAGACCCTGTGCTGGGGATCCCGATGATCCTGCGAGGAATGAAAACACATTCAACATGGGGTCGTGATTTGCGAGGCGCACACGCACATATAGACACTGAAGAGAAGATGGAAGCCACCGAAGAAGAAGTAGAAGTCTGAAGAAAATGAATACCGCTTAGTGTTACGCAAAAGGCTAGTTTAATTCGACGGACAATAATAGAGTGCTTGCTCCTGCTCGACATGTCGGTTCAATAAGATTCTTGCAGGTTGAAATAGCACTGACCTTCATATAACCATTGTATATGGGCCTAATGCGGGGGTAAACTTCTGATAGTCTCGTAGCATACGTCACTGACCTATACCACAACAAGAAGGATAGAGGCGCGATGATAAATACGTATCTAGACCTTCATTGAGCAAGGAAGAGAAGACACAAAAAATGTGCGCTCACCCTATACTGGCACCGAGGTCTTTTCCGCCATCACTTGAACCAGCGATTAGAAGGAATATGCAAGCCACCATGTTGATGATCAGAGTTCCCAGGAGGACAAGCCATAACTGATACAAGCGAGTGATCAACGGCCTTGAAGCATCAGGAATCTCTTCGGAGATCGCATGGTAAATGAGGGGGTAAACTGGAATGAAAAGAATGAGTTTTCGTGATGACGCAATTCGGAGTAGGCACATACATGGTGGCCAATTGTTGCGTCCATGGGTACGAATATGCTCTGCCCTCTCGCTCAGTTCGCGCTCACGTCTTTCTAACTGTTGTTCTCGTCTGCTGAGTTCTTCAAAACGGGCGTCATCTTGCGCAAGTTGTTTTGGTGTTGGGTCGTCAAAGGGATTCGTGTCGAGTGAATGAGTTGAGGCGAAGGGGTTTTGAGTGGGTTGACCTTTATCAAAGGAAAAAAGAATAATGGTAAGAGAGGTAAATCAAAACGCACTCACTCATGACGTGAAATTGGCCGTCCGGACGTAGATCTCCTAGCTTAGTAGCTATGCTCCTACGACGTTAAACGTTGAGACCGTAAACTGCGGTTGAAACAATATGTCCAGAGTAAGCTAACCACACCACCCGGCAACTGCCGGATGATAACCCCTGATAACCCCTCCAAGTTATACTTATATTACACGCGACAGCATGCGGCTTGCGTCACTTGCCCGCAGCGATCTGATTCGTGGGTCTTTCAGCGGCCAAACCATGCGCAGCCCATGGGTGTCGATTAACTGATTTTACGGGGTGTAATATGTACATATATACGGATCGAATGATGACACTTCATCTTACATCAAGTATCCCGATGTTGGATCTCGGTCAAGACCTTGGCAATAGCAGTGGATGACCTGTGTCTGCCAATGAGAGACACCATCCCCCCAGGAGTCGGACATGTTCCCCAAAGGATAATTGATAAAATTGACAATCAGATTACAAGGTGCATAGTCCGTGAATAGACCATCGAGGACCATTGTTCAGCCATCGTAACGGTCTGGCGTGGCGTGGGAAATTAGATTTTAAGGATAAAGGATTGACAAGCTTCGGCGAGGTAATCACCGCTTCTCCTCGAGTCCTCTATTTTTTTTCTTTCTCCCTTCAATTACCGTCAGACAGACGTGTTCCTTGCCTGTTTCATAAGGTGAGCCCTCCTCGCAACCGACTCACGTTTTTTATGCGTGCTGACAGCATTCTTTTCACCATAAATAGTTGAACTTTTGGAACTTCAGTCGTCACTCGTTCAAACGATCACCCTCTCTCCCCCACCCTCTCTCATCTATCACCCTCATTCCCTCCGCAACTTCACCCCGCAACCCCCTATAGATTAATCCATCATGTTCAGCATCATGTCTTCCTTCGCCACCCTCTTCCTGGCACTCATTGCTACATCTGCCGTCTCTGCACGTGTCGTTCCTCGCTCGACGCCTCCATCAGGCTGGGACACTGCTGACCTCGAGGTTTGCCGACTTACACCGATTGCAGACTTTTGTGTTCTAATTATAGCAACAGCCCTATGACACCTACCACTGCAGGTACCTTGCGATCTCATGTCAAAACCAGCACAATTCCGCCTTCTTCAGCACCTGCTGTCATCCCCTCTCGGTATGCGTTTACGTCGCATCTTATTGATCATACTTTAATATTTTAATCATCATCGGTCTAGGCTACCGAAAGCGTTGATACTCTTCCCGCTGAATGTCAAATGCCCGCTGGTGTCACGTGCAGCAATGGCGAACCCGTTACTGGTGGGAGCGACGACGGTGACTGTGATGATGAGCCCTCATCGACTCCAACAGCTACGCCAACTGCAAGCAGTTCAACAAGTTCCACGCCTGAGGCGACCCCAACCAGTGCCCCAGTGAACGCTGCCCCTGCTCCCGCTACGACGCCAACGCCCACACCAACGCCAACGCCCACGCCCACAGTCACGAGCAGCTCGACTTCCCAGCAAGCGACACCAAGTGGTTCCAGCGACAGCGGGCTCAACACCGGTGGATTGTAAATACACTTGATTTTGACGTTCCCCAAAAATACTCAATTTTGTACTACAGTGCGACCTTCTTCTACCAGGGTGGCAACCCAGGCGCATGTGGAACCGTTCATTCTGACAGTGACTTCATCTGCGCCATCGACCAAGCCCGTTATGGTGACTCTGGCAATGCCTCCCCTCTGTGTGGCCAGCAAGTCCAGATCACCAACACAGACAACGGCAAGACTGTTACCGTAACGATCGCTGATGACTGCCCAACTTGCGATAACTCAAACTCCATTGATCTCTCAGTCGGTGCGTTTGAGGCAATCGGTGATCTCTCTACGGGCCTGCTTCCCAGTATGTCTTGTATCACTACTGATTAATGTTCGTGCCTGACTTGACCTTTAATAGTCGAGTGGAAGTTCGTGTAAATGCTCATCACAAGTGCTGTGTGCCACTTTCGTCCTTTCATTGTTTCCAATTCTTTCTATATCGCATTGATGCGACCCAATTACTTTTGACGGGCTGGTCTCCGTTGGAGAGCGGTAACTTACTTGGCGACCATGAGACTGACGACCCCGGTGGCTCCTTGGTCTCCACGGCACCCATGATGAACAACCCATTCCCTCCGCTGGCAACACCCTCCTTCATTGTCCATTCTTTTTCATGTGCAACTTATGATTTTGTAAATTCCCATCACAATCTTGTTATCAGGTTTTTATTATAAGCAAGGCATGCAGTGCTGTTCCATACATTGTTCATAGCTAGTCTAGGTGTCATGGACACCTCATGTCGTATTTACATACATAGACAACGCAGGGCGCAAATAAAATGTAGATGTCGGATCATATGGCCTTTAGCGTGGCGCCCATCAGCCAGCAGGAACGGAATCAACGGATTGTCTCCCGTAGATGAATGAAGATTGTTCGTTCCCTCGGGAACTAATTGCTGTAGAATTCAATTCAAGTGAGGCCGTCACCAGTAACAGAGCGTGTAGGTAGGTCGGGCACTCGGTCGCGAACATACCGCGTTAATAGGCCTTCGCTGGATGCATCGATACGATCTGATCCAAGAAAATAATGTGCACAGCAGTACTACTTCGAGTCGGAACGATCCTATGATTTTATTTTTATTGATTTTTCGCAGTCAGAATAACCGACGATAAGAAATTACAAGCAAGTACAAAGCAAGTACGTAGCATCCAAGAATTCGACGTTGTAATGTCGAGTCCTTGTTGCCAACGAGCAAGTCTTGCACTAGTCCAACACTGGTCTAGTCCAGATGTCAGTCATTGCTCAAAAAATTCTCGTCGTAGGCGGTAATGGTTTCGTTGGTGAGCTTCTAACTCTTTAGGTGGTCCCACGCGGCTTATGACTGCCAGGCTCCGCGGTTTGCAGGGCTGCTCTTTCCCGGGGAATAGAGGTCACTAGCATAAGGTAAACTCCTACCTCGTGCTTTTTTCCCGCTACATCACGCGCGCGGCAGTTCTTCTGGGAAACCTTACAAAACCCCGAAAGGCCATACCCCGGCATGGGTGGAAAGAGTACGTTCTTTGTTCTTGTGGTTCCTCGTGCCTCCCTCCCAACCGAATCACACCGCTCAAACTCCAATAGGTAGAATGGCGGAAAGCAGATGCCCTGAATCCGGCATCATACGCAGACATCCTGCCGGGTGTTAATGCAGTCGTCCACACCGTTGGTACGCTTCTAGACAACACATCATATAAACAGAATATGCAACAAGGGGATGTTTTGGGCACACTCAAATCTCTCGCGGGTCAGGGCAATAATCCCTTAGCAGGGAATCAGCCGAGTGCCTATGACATGCTTAATTATGAATCAGGTGCGTGATTGTATGTCGCCTCCGACACCCCACGGTATTCACGTGCTCTGTTAGCTGTGCGCATGTGTGGAGCATTTGTAGCGAGCAAGCCCATACCTGAAATTACGCACGTTCGCCCCTTTATCTACGTCTCCGCGGAGGATATTGGTAGACCTCTTGTATCTGTACGGTACATTGAAACGAAACGGGACGCCGAGAAACGGATCGAAGAAATCATCCGAGGTCATCCGCAGTACAGGGGGGTGTATGTCCGCCCAAGTAAGTGTTTATCATTAATAATTTAACCAGCAAAAAAATGAGCTGTGTCAGGTTTGATCTACCACCCTCATATCCGGCCAATGACCAGCCTTCCCGCTACGATGTTTGATTTATCCGCACGGATTCATGACGCCATGCCATCCTATATCCCGATGCCTTCTCCTGTGCTGCGGTGGTTAGGTACATCCGTGTGTCCCTATGCCACGGACAAAACACCTTCTGCTCTGACTTCCATGGCGAACTTGCTCTCCACGCCACCAATCCACGCTGATCACTTAGGAGAAGCTATTTGTCTCTCGCTGGATTCAACCAAGGACATACGTGGCGTCCTTGGGGTGCGCGATATGCGCGAGCTAATTGGTTTATCCCAAGGTGGAGCAGAGACGTCGACCACAAGCACGTAGAACATTGCTTAGACATCCATGAAGTTATGGTTGGTGCTGGATTGTTCTTTCGACTGATGACTCAGTTTCGTGAATATAAGCCAGTCTGTGACTCTATATCCCTCACGTACATGCATTTTTCCTGGTTATTTATATGTCAGGAGTGTTGATATCCTTGTCGTTGTCGCCACTGTGACAGTCACATGACTTCGCCCAACTCCCTGCATGACATGACAGGCTAGACTCGGTAATTTTCTTTTGGATCTTGTGATTATGGGGAGCAAATAGGGAGACTGCACCTTTCTATTCATTGACTATCAATTATCACCACGCTCCCCAACTTCTCCGGGACCCCTTTCGACTGCGTTGGTGAAGAGAGACTTGTTCGTGTCCCGGGTCAGGGACTTAAAAGAGCAGGCGCTTATCCATATCCCCAACGAAACGAAATTATTAGCAAGCATATCGGACGACATTACATAGAACCATTTCAACATCATTCGATACAATTCTGCGGAATATATACCCGGCACCTGACGCCGACCTTTTGACCTGCCTACTTCACGCTCATCATGACCGTTCTATTTGCTCGCGCACCTTCAATACGAATCGCCCACATTCCGACGACGCGCTCTATCTCCCACTCTGCGTCATCATCCAAGGCATTGTCGTTTGGCCTCAACAATCTGCGCTCAGCGGAGCAAAATGACGGCAAAATCTTGCGTATGTTGATGTTCGGTAAACCCGGTGCTGGCAAGGGCACACTCTCGGCCCGACTCGTTAAGAAGTACGACATACTCTCCCTCTCCATGGGAGACCTTATACGCCAGCACATCGCAGAGAGGTGAGGTTTATTTCCGTGCTGTTAGCAGCATATTATATTGCTAACACTTTCCTGTGTTGGAATTTAGAACAGAAGTTGGCAGACAAGCGGAGGAGATTGTTGCACAGGGAAACCTAGTTCCTGATGAAATCGTGCTGAAAATAGTTACGAGCAAGCTTGAAGCACTTCACAACAAAGTTAGTCTGTCATGATTTTCTTTCCACAAGGCTACCCTAACCGTTTGTTGCTAGCATTGGATTTTAGACGGCTTTCCGCGCACACTAGTTCAAGGCAAAATGCTCGATATCCACCTCCAGTTCGTAATCCCGACGCACGTTCTTTGAATGTACTGATTGCGCCCTTAGGAACCAAAATTCCCCATTAAGTCTTGTAGTTAATTTGGATGTTGCGGATGGAGTTATCCTAAGCCGGATATCTGACCGTTGGGTTCACCTTCCGTCCGGTCGCGTGTACAACATGTCATACAATCGACCCAAAGTAGATGGCTTTGACGATGAGACAGGAGAACCCTTGACGAAGCGCCCTGACGATAATCCAGTACGTTGATTCTGCATCTAATCGGCTGCATATCAAATTATAACAATTGAATAATTAGGAGATCTTCTCCCGCCGTCTCAAGCAATTTTACGACTCCACGTCCCCTCTACTCGCATATTACGCATCGCCCGCCAATAAGTCGGCACGACTCGTCACATTGCAGGGCGAGACGTCGGATCAGATTTGGCCCCAGCTAGATGCTGTTGTACGGAGAAACTTCCCCGGAGTCCGAGAACGCGCCGTTAGCATGACCAAGTGGCGGTATAGTCTTAGCGATCCATTTGCGCTGGAGCAGGAAAAGCGGGCAATGAAACGCCGTGCTGCGGGCGGTGATGCTTGATGTCCTGTATTTCGCAGTTGCTGCTTACTCTTTCGTCACTTTTCCACGGCGCATTGCATGTCCCCTGTCCCCTTTTGTTGGCCATCGTCGGACGTTTAACATTTGACGTTACTATGTTTTTCATCACTTGTATTTTTACCCTGTACTGTACCAAAGGGATAGTCACAAATGTGTATGCTCAGTAATGATAATAATGGAGGCTTTTCATTTACAAATTTACATTAGGTAATTATAAATTTCTCTAACGTGCAAGTCAAGTAATAATTATCAACGAATTTTACAACTGACGGGACTGTCGTTTTTCGGGTTCGAACTTCGCAGCTATACTTCGCAAGGAAAATGGCACCGGGTCGAACTAGTTTTGGACCTCCATCACGATGGTACGGTGTACCGTGTCACACTGACCAGCCGCTAGTCCAACCTGCCAAATCATTGTTCAGTCCCTAGTGCCAGGATTCGGAATGCACGCATCATGATATATCCCTGTCGACACGGTGGATCAAGAGTGTGCGTAACTTCGACCTTCAAATGATTTATCGGATCTACCAGTACTTGCTCTTTATCGCGCTTCATTCACCGTCAATTCAGTGTTGCATAGAAGTAACCTTGTTTGGATGTGGCACAGGGTCATCACGGCTGTATATCTCATGATGAGTCGTCTGACGATCATATAGCCGTATCAGCAGACTGCCAGGAGCTTTGTTGTGGTCGGTTCCCGGGTCATGACACACCGGTACCCATGTTCACTACCGAGCCGTGAATCCAAACTGCGAGACAATATCAATTCACCACATCGCTACTCACTATCCCAGTGGACCAAACATAAATCAATTTTTAGGGACCCGTCGAACGAGGTCCTTGGTTGCCTTTCGGAAGCCCATGTTTCAGTACTCGGTATTCAGTACCGGTCAACGAAAACGGTCTTTGAGTAAGAAGTATGCTCTCCTGGCGTCGGAACCTCTCCCGCCACACTTCTTACGTGGGCACGCCACACGCAGACTTGTCCAAGACTGGGACCGGATAGCGTTGTATGATGACATAGGAGCTCATAGGAACCGAGCATACCAGTGAATGTCAAGTAATATTCACATACTGTTGCAGAAGATCAGCACGATCCACTGAAAGTCCATCATCACCTGTGTATGCCACGGCCCATGGCCTTTCGTTGTTCAACGAGAGGTTGGTCTTGGGTTCACGCTGGCATAATAAAGAAGAGACGAGTAGGATGCATTCAGAAAGCCTGAAAATGTAACGTAAACAGAGGCCTCTCAGATTGGCAGTCTGGCAGGTGAGTTCCTTGGAATGCTATTACCACAGAGCTGCCAAAACTTCAATTCCTGGAAACCGAGAAAGCTCAGAGGGGTTACACATTTGGATGATCAATGACTTAGTTCAGGGCATTCCTCGCATCAGCCGAAAGACAATGGAATGGAAACGTCAGCAGCTAGCATTTAAAGGACCTAGTGCATTGAACTGAATGGCCCATTTTCTAGCTCTGTATTCCCAACGATGTACATCCAGAGCCTTCTAAACTGGCTGCCACTTGCGTCTCTGTCTCTGACGCTCGATTCATACAAACATGAAGATGGACCTGCCAGGAACCTTGGAATTTTGACCCCGTACCGTGCAGCTCCCGCCTTTCCGGTTGAGGCAGAACTGCCTGGTGACTGTAGTGTCGATCGGGTGATGCTTGTACGGCTGTGTTTCTCCTTGTGGGGCGGGGGCATCTAACGCAGCTGTAGCTTCACAGGCATGGCTCTCGTGGACCTTCAGTCGGACAGAGGGCTATGATCACTTCGCTTGTCCAAAAGTTAAGAGAGGGTCACGATGCTATCCAGCATACTCCTCTGCCTGAGAACCTACAGTTCCTCAAGAAGGGATATGATTTACCTCTTGAGCCAGACAGCCTGACTATCATCGGACGTCAGCAACTGTTCGACCATGGCGTGGAGTACGCTTTGTCCTGTCCCGTTGTATTTTCAAAGCACACTGACGTGCATTCTAGATTCGGATTGAAGTATCCAAACTTCACTACAGAGACACTACTATCCAGCGATGTACCGAGGGTGGTTGATTCCATGTACTTTTTTGCTCAGGGACGTTTTGGTCGCGAAGTTGAGGACAAGAAGCTACTTAAGGTCAAGGATATGCATGATCCAGTTTCTTGGATCACTCCTTCAAATTCATGTCCTGACTTCGACTGGCGCTATCCATCGACGGCAAGTCATTATGAATTTTTACTGACTTTCAACGATAACATTAGTGACAGGTGTCTTCGAAGTGGAGCCATAAGTACCTTCCTCCTATCACTGATCGCTTAAATAAGCTCCTTCCCGGTGTCCTCCTAAATGAGAGCGACACGCACGGTGCTTTGTATGCATGCGCCTATGACCTAGCTGCAGGTAATGATTCACCGTGGTGCAATGTTTTCTCTCCGGATGAGCTCGCAGCCTTTGAGTATGATATCTTGAATGCTGTATGGTGCGACACTGACATTATGTATCGAATTTAGGTATGAGATTGATCTCAACATGGACGCGATGTTCGGGTACCTGACACCCAAAGACGTTGGACGAGTTTTGGGAAGCGTCTTTGTCAATAAACTCATTGAGAGGTACGTTCTGACGTTGGTCAAGGTATTTCTTATAAACACGCTTGCCAGGTTCGCCGATACAAGCGAGGAAGCTCAATCTCTCTATCTCGAATTCGGGCATGATACCACTATCATCCCTGCAATGGCTGCAATGAATTTGCATAGGTACATCTATATCCTTGTGGTATCAGACTTTGTTTCTTATATTCACTTGTAGAGATGTTCCCCCGTTGTCACCGGATGGGCGAATTCTGCCCCGAATCTTCCGAACCTCGCATCAAACTCCCTTTGCCGCTAACATGATCTGGGAAAGGTTCACTTGCGAGAAGTCGTGAGTGTTCCTTTGTTGAAGCTGCTACCTGATAGCTTATGTTACCGTCAAGCTTCAATGGACCGCAGATTCGGCTCGTACTAAATGAAGAGACATATCCCTTGTTGCCTTGCGCAAGATCCATGCAAGACCAAAAATATGGCTCGTGCTCACTGGAAGCATTCATAGGGGCCAATGGGTTCAGCACTGGAATCAGCTTCAATGATTCTACGTGGCAAGCGGTTTGCGGTGTTCCCGTTCCCTCAGGGGATTTGTGCATGCACGGAGAGTTCCATGCAACATAAATGCCCATGCACGCATGTTGCGGCAATGGTTTTCGTTTTCCCTCGTGTAAATATATGTATAGTACAGGCAGATTCTTTCACAGATCGTTGTTTAATATTTCCATGGATTAGTGACGAGTCTTCAGAATATTCTACGAGGTAGAAATGGAGAGCTTGATGTTGGTGATGTAGTATACCGGTGTTGAAAATGGTATCTATCTTTTGAATGCGAGAACTCTGATCGTTGAACGCTGCACACCGAGTTCCCCCCAGTCAGTCACCACAACGATCATCTTCCCCCTTGAGTAGCTCCACTCGACCCAGCTAGATTTTATCATGAGCCACGGCCCACGATGAGTCCGGCCGCAAGAAACAACTGGGACATTATAATCAAATGTCAGAAGCCACGAATCACTGAAGAATAGGGGTCAATATTGCGGTGATAGTACCACTACTCAGCGTCCACATAACTTTACGTGTACACAGGTCGGTCCGACAGAAGTTGACAACTCATTGTAATACATTGGAATTCAACGAGCAGTAGGATTTCATGTTTCAAACTGGACGACTTGCTGACCTAATCCAAACATATGATGTTTTGCAACACAGCGGGTCACTCACGTGGTTAGGTAAGCTCGGCTGGTAAATACATGATGCCAGTTGTTGTGTAAATCATGATTCATCAAGACTTTAGACTTCCTCGTGCGGCGAGAGTAACATCCTTCCTTTGTGCGGCAGTGCATCCTGGCCACCGGTGGGCAACAGTGGATCACGAGTCACACTTCTCCTAGAAGTGGCTCAAGTTACGCGGCAACCTATGACCAAAAAATATCTTCGGATGGCGAACTTTGCGAAGTACCCTATGTTTGCTGTGCTCATTGAATGATGCTTCTATCTTCAAGTTAACCCATCATATCTCCGACCATTGAAACACCCCCACAACAAACTCATGTTTACATTCCAACTATTCCTCGATACATAGGCGTTTATCTAGGCGGGATTCACTTATCTTGCAACGGTCCTCATCACACAGACACACTCCTCACATTATGAGAGACGCCCTCAGGCTCATGGATGTATTCTATTTCAACTGATATCTACATCTGGAGGCCGGAAAAAACTGCTGCCGATGCTCTCCAAACTCGACTAGAAAATGATGCGTTATCATTTTGATAGGTATAGCATGACTGAGAAATGGTGGGCTCGGCCCAGCCAGATAGATCCCGTGACGGTTTTAGCCCATTTTTCAAGTCCCTGAACCCTTTTTCATCCTTCATGATGCCCCTGAGCGTCCTAGGAATATTTAACTACTTAAGAATCCCAGAGTTGTCACTCCCATTTCACAGTTCCAGTACAAGGCCGCCTTATCACTCACTTTCGGCACTTGAGTAGATTTTGACGAGGACTCAGGACAGGCGGCGGCTGTACATGCATATGTTGCCCGGTCAGTCACCTGATTGCGGTCGCTTCTACTTCCCGAACAGATCAAAGTGCTTACATCCAAAGCTCGGAGTTGACGCGGCCGTGCGTCGTATCTTGATGCACTAACATGTCAATCACCGATACCATTCCTTTTTTTTTGGCACTAGGGGACACAATTCAATTTGGATTTGGTGGGTGGATTTGTGACTGGCTCGAACCATACGATTACGTCCAGGCCGGCCCCCTATTTCAAGGACTTGCTATTCAGTACGCCTTCGTGTCTGACATCCTTACTCTACTTGGTTGTACTTCGAGCACATGATGGTGAAACGCCGTTGGCACCTGCTAGCAAGAAGCAAGAGTCGCCATAATATCGCCTCATCTGCGTCTTGTCTTCTTCTTCGCCTTATCGCCCTATCGTTGAACTGTTGAAATCAATATTTGCTCTCGTTGATATTACCTAAATTATGGGTCATGTCCTGTCCTGTCCTCGGCCATGCTGTTCCTAGGATATACCGAACCTATCAGATGTAGGCACTGGTAGGTGAGTTCCTTGGGGTCATGCATGAAGCTTGGAGGGATTAATGCCATTGAGTTACTGATAGCTTTCATTCTTCTGAACCGAAAGCTCGGAAGAGTAACACGCCTGAATGATCGAAAACTTCGTTTAAACCATTCGTCTCATCTGTCGGGGGTAACGGAAGGGAAACATAAGAATTCGGCATATAAAGACCTAGGTGCATCAGACTGAAAGGCCCATTTTCCAGTTCTGTATTCCCAACGCGATGTATGCCCAGAGCATTCTAAAGTGGCTACCATTTGCATCTCTGACGCTCACCTCATACAAACATGAACACGACCCTCCCAAAGAACTTGGATATCTGTCCCCGTACCGTGTAGCTCCCGCATTTTCAGTTGAGGCAAAGCTGCCTTATGACTGTAGTGTCGATCGGGTGATGCTTGTATGGCTGTGTCCCTCCATGTGAAGCGGGGACGTTTGACGTAGCTGCAGATGCACAGACATGGCTCTCGTGGACCCGCTGCCACCGAAGAAGAGGATCTCCTTAATTCGCTCGTTCAAACACTGAGAGAGGGTCACAGTGCTATCCAGCACGCTCATCTGCCTGAGAACCTGCATTTCCTCAAAAATGGATATGATTTACACCTTCAACCAGAAAATCTGACTATCATTGGGCGTCAGCAGCTCTTCAACCATGGCGTGGAGTATGCTTTATCCTGTTCGTCGCCTCCGTCAAATGATACTGACGAGGATTCCAGATTTGGATTGAAGTATCCGAACTTCACTACAGATACATTACTCTCCAGCTACTCACAGAGAGTGATTGATTCCATGTACTTTTTTGCTCAGGGACGTTTTGGTCGCGAAGTTGAGGGCAAGAAGTTACTTACAGTCAGTGATTTGCACGATCCAGTTTCTTGGATCATTCCCGAGGCTTCGTGTCCTGATTTCGACTGGCACTATCCATGGAAAGCAAGTAGTTATGGTTTCTCACTGGCTTTCAATAATAACATAATAGTGACAGGCGTCGGCGAAGTGGAGCGACATATACCTACCTCCTATCACAGATCGCTTAAATAAACTCCTTCCCGGTGTCCCCTTAACTGATAATGACACGCACGGTGCGTTATATGCGTGCGCATATGACCAAGCCGAGGGGAATGAGTCACCGTGGTGCAATGTTTTCTATGCGGATGAATTCGCAGCCTTAGAGTATGATATCTCGAACGTTGTAATGGTGCGATACTGACATATTATATGCCTCGAATTTAGATATGAAATAGATCTCATAATGGACGCCATGGTCGGGTACGTGACGCCCCATAACGTTGGGCGAGTTTTGGGAAGCATCTTCGTCAATAAACTCATTGAGAGGTATGTTCTGACGTTGGTCAAAGCACTGAGTCAAATACCTTTCATAAACACGCTTGCCAGGTTCTCCGATACAAGTGAGGAAGCCCAATCTCTCTATCTCGAATTCGGGCATGACACTACGATCATGGCTGCCATGGCTGCCATGTGTCTCAATAGGTACGTTCCTATGCCTATAGAATTAGATTTCATTTCATATATTTACTTGCAGGGATGATCCCCCGTTGTCCCCGGATGGGCCACCCCTGCGCCGAAAATTGCGAACGTCGCATCAAACTCCCTTTGCTGCCAATATGATCTGGGAAAGGTTTTTTTGTGAGAAGTCGTGAGTGTTCCTTTGCTAGAGGCTCGACCTGATAGCTGATGTAGCCGTCCAGCTTCGATGGACCGCAGATTCGGCTCGTACTGAATGAAGAGACATTTCCCTTGTTGCCTTGCGCAAGAACGATGCAAGATCGCAAATACGGCACTTGCTCGCTGGAGGAATTCATACGGGCCAATGGGTTCAGCACTGGGATCAGCTTCAATGATTCTACGTGGCAAGCGGCCTGCGGTATTCCATCAGAGAGTTTGCACGCACAAGGAGAGTTCCTTGCAGTATAGACACCCAAACGCGTACGTAGTGGCAGCGGTTTTCAGTACAGGCGAGTGCAGCGCGATTAAATATACTTATCCTGAAATGAATAATTATAATAGATTTAGTGCAGCATACCTGACATCAGTACAGCTCCTGCCCCAACAAGTAGGTCTCCAATGGACACCTTCATCGAGGGTACCTGTCGAGTGAGGACGCGTAACTCGAGAGCAAGTGTGATCAAACGAGAACGTGCCAGTGAGTGTGCTTGTCGAATGGGGGAACGTCACGGTTCGATCGAACAATAGAAGTAATATGTGAATGGGTGGTACAAGTCGAAGCAGTGAACGCGAAGATGTGATAGGGTGAGACAGCGCCGAGGGCCTCTCAGCCACCCGGGCCGCGCGGTGCGAATTTAGCAAATTTTGAAGAGATCACTTTGAATGCCATTATTGCTCATCTGCTTCTC
>MU837030.1:172129-182468 GCA_029603245.1 Rhizopogon salebrosus TDB-379 | reverse complement strand
AAAGATGGATTCACCTGATGACATCGATGGAAGTGCCACCGAGTTCAAAGAAGTTGTCGCTCGCCGACATTTCGCTTTCTGCAAGATTGAAAATTCCTGCATATATTTTCGCAAGAGCCTTTTCGGTCTCGCTGGAGGGAGCGACGAAGGAGGCACCGCGTGCCTCGCTAAGAAGCTCCTCAGAACGGGCGGCGTGCTTCGCAAGCCCGCCTTGCTTGAAAAGGCCGACGAGACGAGCACGAGACAGCTTTCCGAGAGTAGTCTTCTCCATCTGACTGACAGGAATGGGAATGATGATTTGAGGCGGCAGGGTAATCATCTTCACAGAGATATCGCGGAGGGCGCGGTGCGTGGCAAAGAGCTTGGCGGAAGCATCTGGTCCGTCAAGGTCGAAGGTGGGCGAGTAGAAAATGATGAACCCTTCGGTCTCCTGGCCAGGAGCGCGGTAAGAAGCAGCTGCGAGGAATGAGTGCGTGACACCTTCCACGGTCTGCAGATAGGTTTCAAGCTCGGGAATCCCATATGAGACACCATGGACGATGACGGTGTCCTTGATGCGACCGCTGAGGCGCATGGCGCCATTCTCAATGATGCCCACATCACCGGTGCGGTACCAGCCACCCTCGACAAAGCTGGAGTAAGTCGCCTCGGCGTTGTTGTAGTAGCGTACGAAGACCATAGGTCCGCGGACTTGCAGCTCACCGCTCTCGCCGTCTGGGCGGAGGGTGGTGCCGTCAGCGGGGTCGACGATGCGCATCTCACAACCGTTGATAGGTCGTCCGAGATCAAGGAACTCGTGAGAGGGTTCATTCGCAAGGACATCTACTGGGTCGTAAATGCATCCAGCGCTGTGAAGTCCCGTCAGATCAAATATTCGGTATCATCAAATCATCCTTACCAAGTTTCTGTCATTCCAAATCCAGCGGAGATGACGAAGGACACCGCAGATGGGTCCTTACTGAGCCTTTTCATTGTAGCAGCGAAGGCTTGTGCGGTCTTCGAAACTACTGCTTCTCCTCCGCTGTTGACGCGTTTAATGGAGGATAGGTCGAATGTTCCGTACAGATCCGAGCGCTTCTCCAGATCACGAGTGAGCTTGGACAACAGGAAGTTGGGTGCGAAAGCCAGTTCAATGGACTAAAAATAGAATAATGATTAGCGAAAAGTCAAACTATGATTGAATATGGACAAACTTTTTCGTCGATCAGGCGGAGTAGACGAAGAGGATCGGCGAGAATGGCAGATGCATGTACGTGGAGCTGAGATGCACCGTAGAGAAGAGGTGTGATGTGCATCTCTAAGGACCCAGCAACGTGGTCAAACCCAACCCCTGAAGACAACGATTAATTTACGATTAAACGGAAGCTTCAATGTCTTACAGTTCAAGACTTGAGACTCGGAAGTCAGGCCGTAGCTTTCTCCCTTGGCGCGGCAAGCAGCAAGGATAGTGCGGTGCGTGTGCACGACAGCCTTGGAAAATCCGGTTGACCCTGAGGTCAGGAAGAGGATGGCCTCGTCATCAGGCTTAGCCTCATATGCAACCCAATCAGCGGGCACGGCAAATTTCTCTGCAGATGCTTTCAATTCGGAGAGCAGATGGATTTCCAGACCCGAAATAGAACTGATCTGCTCCGCACCGAGCTCGCTGGTGAGCCAAGTAGCGGACCCAAACAAGTTCTTGATGTGGGCAACATGCCCTTCCTTGTGCGCCTGTTGGGCACTAAGAGCGGGCTGTAAGCAGGGGACATAGCCGGCCAAGAGACAGGCCCAGACAGCAGCCATGTTGTCTTCGTGCTCGGTCAGGTACACGACGACAATTGAACCAGTGGGCTTGCCCCACTCGAGCATTGCACGTGCAAGGTTGCGAACACTTTGATTGAATGCGGCGAAAGACTTTGTCTGAATGGAGGAGTCATGGGCCGAGGAGGTTATGAAACCAAGCCCGTGAGACGGATAGCGATCAACAGCTTGAGCGATGACATCGTGGAGAGTATTGGGTTGGGGAGAGACAGCAGATGTCTTGAGGTTGGAAACAAATGAGGCGGTGGTTTTGGGGGCGACTGCGACAGGTGCCATTGTAGAGAAATTGTAAGCGGTAAGCAGTTTGTAAAAAGGTGTCTAGGATATTGAGTGCGGACCTCCTTGGAGGTCCGAGCTTATATACTACCTCCTACTAGCAACAGTGCTCGCTGCACCGCGTGAATTTACGGAATCTTGTGCTAGCAAACGGCGGAGCTGATGGACCGCTTATTCCGTCGTAGCATACACTGCATAGATAAGTGCTATTGTCAACGAAGTAATGCGAGACTAACGTGCAATACGTTAGCGGGGTTGCTATTCCATGGAAGTATAGTGTTGCACCAGTCAAGTCCAAACATGCAAGACCACATGGTGATCGCGATTATCGCGGCTTGGAAGATATCATTTTCCATTCATGTGAAATTTAAGGCATTGTAAATTCTAATTGAGAGGTTAGAACCCTTGACACGAATCGTGGCAGATCGCGGCAGATCGCGGGCCATCGAGGTACGAGGTAGCCCGGGTTTGCATACCCACAAGTATGTGTATCTCCGCCACGGTTAGCTCGCTAGGAACTTGAAGTTAGTTCAGATTTGTCGTCGTGATCGCTCATCATGGGTGGCGCCAGTGCGCCTGAACCAAAGTAGATGCCGGGCATAGCTCCGGATGCAGTACCGGGAGGTTTCAGCGTGGAGATTACGTAAATGACACTGAGTACATATCGGAGACGATAAGTAAATGAGATGCCACGGTGAATAAGATATGTCGGATTCCTTGTCAAACATACGAGTGTCCAGTATATTGGGCTCGGACGACCGGCGATCAATGAGACGTCGCTGACATCGCAGTAAATGAGAGAGATAGACCAACGACCTGATTGGGAACGTAGTAGACGAATATAGTAAGCCTGAAATGAAACTAATGCGATGCGCATTGCGCTGTAGTTAGTGGACTAGCTAGCTAGACTTGTTACCTTCATGTTTAGTGGCCCACCAAGCCCCCTCATCTCCCCTTTTCTCAAACTCCCCGTATCCTCAAAGTATATTGGTCATTTCCTCCAGTAAGTTTTATTTGCACTGTTTTTCTTATTCCTCAGAACATCTAGTCGTCATATCGCCATGCAAGCCCTCAAGTTCGAGAAAACTGGCTCCTTGGATAATCTTGCCTTGGTCAATCTTGACAAACCCAGTTTACGTCCCGGCCACGCTCTCGTACGCGTTAGAGCTGCCGGTATCAACGGGGTAAGATTCTGACTTCACCCATACCATGTCACACGAGCCACTTAATCCATCACCAGTCCGATGCTGCAGCCGTCCTGGGTATGCTTCCATTCGTAACTACCCCACGCATTCTTGGTAGAGATTTCTCCGGGGAAGTGGTTGAAGCGCTGGACGAGTCCGGAGCTTCAAGTCAGGAGTGGATTGGAGCAGACGTATGGGGTACAGGAAGTGAGAGGGGTTTCACATCGGACGGAACATTCTCTCAGTGAGTGTTAGACCCATGTAGTCTGTTGTCGTTTTACTCAAACCGCATGGTAGATACGTCTCTGTCCCTATCGCTGCCCTAAGCCGGAAGCCCGCAACTCTCGACCATTTCAAGGCAGGTAGCATGACGCTGCCGTGGTTATGTGCATGGATCACAGTTGACACTCTCGCAAACGTCAAAGAGGGAGACAATGTTATTATCATAGGCACGTCACTCGGCTTGTTTCGTTCTATCGTTTTTCTCACAGCAATCCTATAGGCGCTCGTGGCGGTATAGGCTCCGCAGCCGCACAGCTCTGCAAGGAGCGGGGCGCGCGCATATTTGGCACATACACCTCGCTCGCCAAAGTAACCCCTCCATCGTACATCACGCCCATTGAACTTTCATCTAAAACTGCCATTCGCGAGGCTATTGCCAAAGCAGGATTGCAAAACAAAATTGACGTTCTGCTAGACTGCGCCGGTTATGACCAGCCGTTCAACGATGCGGTTTTTACGATGACGCCCAAGGGTACCGGCCGCGTCGTGATCATGGCTGTCCATGCGAAGGATGGCATGTTCCCCATTCACCTGCGCACTTTCTATACCAAGGCCCTCACGTTGAAGGGTATGTTGTCGAGCATTCTAGGCCCATTGGAGGTCAAGAAGGTGCTAGATGACCTTGCCAGGAAAATTGATAGCGGTCTCCTGGAGGGACCGAAGGAGGTGAAAGAAGTTGATATGAAGGATATGGACGCTGTCAAGGGCGCTCTGCAGGAGATTTTAACTCGAGCTTCTCACGTTCGTTCAGTGATTGTTCCTTGACCACGTCAGGTATTGCCATACGAGCCGCTGTGTACTTCTCGTATTTTTCCGGTACTAGATGCATTAATCATATATCCCTGAACCAGCATCAGCACACTAAATTGTCGGAAAAACTATCGCTTTACAGTCCCAGTTTGGTATAGTCTGTCCATCAATGAGAACGCTCGCGTAGGCTTGAAATTGTTAACGTAACATGAGCCCCTCTCAGATGCAAGATCCAGATACATGCGGTTGGTACTCGATGATCCGATGGCGATGGAAACTTAGAATTTGAATTCAGGCCAGGAGCTGTCATGCTGGAGCATCAAGAGCGTCACACGCAAGCAAGATAAATAGTAGTGACAAGTACATAGTATAATACATATGATGTCAGATACTACTAGTGTGTTAAGTGCAACAAGCACAAGATGTGTACAAAGTACTATATTTTCGCAATAAGTGCGAAACGGTGCATAAAATACGGAATCACAGCGTCTTACATGCTATAAACTGTAGAATAGTCCAAAACAGACCAAGCGGGTTGGCATAACCGGAAATCGCAACCTAGAAGGAAAAGAATTCCTGTATGGTGCGGCCAAAGAGCGCAAGTCCATCGCGAATCGTTTCGTCTGTACCAACAAAAGTTGCTCTGAAGAAGTTCACTCGCTAGAGACCATGTGCTTGAGCATGTATTCAACGCATGCGTATATAAAACGAGAACTTACATCGCCGATGTGGCTCACTGAGGTCCGCCCGGTCCGGTCAACAATGGCAAAGGTTGATGCAGGCATTAGGACCAAGCCGCTATCTAGCAGCTTCCTGAACAGCTCATCCATAAGCTCCGCGGTGTTCGTTGTCGATCCGCCCGGGACGGTCGGAGTTAGAGACGTTGAGAATCGTGCGTGGTGCTCAAGATTAATTTTAATCCAGACAAACATCCCGGACTGGGGCACCTCCGCCGTTGCGAATCCGGTGGTAGCAACCTTCTGTCGGAAAACATCCATAAAGAGATCCCTCCGGCGTTGATACTCGTTGCAGAGTGATGATATCCACTTCATGAACCCATCGACGCCCCACCCTCCACTGCCGAGCAACTCAGCAATGAAGGCTTGACCCATCCCATGCGGGTGTTGTGATGACGAGTCCGTCAGCATGTCTAGCTTCTCCGCGAGGAAATTGTTGCTCGTGACCCATCCCAGTCGCATTCCGGGGGCAACGATTTTGCTGAAGCTATATTTGTGTCAGAGTTGGACTTAATCGACCAAGAAACGGCCATACCTATCTAAGCGCATTACGCGTCCATCGTAATCCATGGACAGGAATGAACGGGGGAGTACTTCTGCCATGGCACGCGTGTACCCGTGCTGTTGTATTGTGCTTTGGCTCACGTCGAGGTCATACTGCAGGAAGAAGTACGGATCATCCTCGAGAATGATGATATCCCAATCGTGTGCGATCTGATAGATCTCTTGCCTTCTTTCCAATGAAAGAGTGCTTCCTGTTGGGTTCTGCGAGCACCTGGATAAGGAAAATGACTTTGAGTTGCAGGCGATAAATCGAGACTAAGGAGCCGGCGGTAACTTACGGGATTGTATAGAGCACACGGGGTCGTTTGCCTTGCGTAGCCTCGTTCCAATTGAACAAAGTCCGTTCCAAATCTGAAGGAATGAGTCCGCCTTTATCCATTCTGATCGGGACCCATTTAATGCCCAAAGGTAGAGCAGCGTTGGTCATGGCAGAAAAAGTAAACTCCTCGCAGAGGAAAGAGTCACCCGGATCACCGAGAAGACGGAAGCACTTCGTCAATGCATCTGCATTACCAAGGCTGAGCGAGACAGTGTGATTGGGGGGAGAATGGATGCGGTCGTTGAGGTCTGCGAGGACATCGCGGACCTGCTTGAGACCTGCACCCGCACCGTATGCAAAGGCGGTACGGAGGCTCAAAGCACACGGGTCGTCCTTGAATGACGCAATAACATCTTGTTCGCCAGTGCCAGACCTCCAGGACTGCACTGGGTCATCCTCATTGATGGAAGGGACGACAAAGTTCATCTCGCATATGGGATACAATGTATGATGAGGATCACCTGCATCGTGAAATTAGATGGCGTATACAGGATGAACGACGGTCACAAACCGTTTCCCATATTGATCGTGCCAGGTTTAACCTGAGCAACTTTCCAGATGGATTTAATTGGGTTCGGAAGCCTGGCACGGGCTTCTATAGATAGATGGCGAGAAAAGTCGACATGACTACGTTTGAGACCGGTATCGACTGTTGATGTTGCAGAGGTAATTGAAGGAATGAAAACCATTATGTGGAGAATGAAAGATAGAGAGCGGATATGGAGGAAGGCCCTTCCGCTCCATCTCTCGTCTGCTTTTGAAGGATAGCATACGAAGCACTACACTGAAATGTGTTTCTAATTTCCCAAAGAACGAAACCATAATCGACAGTCGTCAATCTGGATGTCAAGGTAATTAGTGCCAGGGCCCAACTTCGGCTAGAGCTCCTCGCCAAGCGGCGGCGAACACAGCAGAGCCGCTGTCAGAGCCTCCTTCAGCCACATGGTGAGGAATTGGAATAGGCGAAGTGGAGATCATCTCGTCCATTTTCCGCTTTGATAATTGGGTATAGAGAGGAGACCGCTGGAAACTCGGGTAGTGCGAAATTTGAGTGCGACTTTCCGGGCACTAGTTCATGTTAAGATCCAATGCAATGCCTCCAAGTACTGGCCTAATGGCATGCCACGATCGCTGCATTGCTAACTAGCCACCCGAGGAAACCCACAGCCGAGCGAAACGGTTACTAGCCAGTAGCTGAAATCATCGCTTGGGAATACTCCGGGGACCATATATGATAATCTTAATAAGCCGCACAGGATCCACTCTAATTAGTCATGACTCATATGTAGTAGATTCATGATGCTCACTAGTGCAATTGGGCACTGCACCGTTCGCAACGAGCCACACTCTCGTCAACAATGTCGGAGGGTACAGGCACAGCTATTGGTAACTCGGGCTAAGATATAGCGCCTGGAAAGTCTCTTTATCCAGTGTGATTTTGATAGTTTACACGACAATTACCACAAAAGGGTAATGCACGAATGCGCTAAGCTGTCAGTGATAATCACAGCATGTCTAAATGTAATTGATGTCAATGACCTCTATGATTTGCTTGGCTATCACATAATTTTAGGACTGATCAGGGCTTCGGTAATAACGGAAAATACCAAAAATGCTAAAAATGCGATTTTGGATGGTATTATAATGTAGCTACTCGGTGTAGGTGTTCTAGATACACTCCTGCACTTGTAGTATGTTCAAGTTATATATGTGTGTAGACGCGTCGTGGGGAGCAAGCATATACTCGAAAAATGTGTACTGAGAAGTTTATGTTTTCAGAGGTATGTATAAGCTATCTACTGATATAGGATGCTTTAGATGGCCAAACAAGCGGTGGAATATATTCATTTACACCCTGACATATGTTACAAATCATTAGAATCGCTTCCAAGCTCAAGGGGGGGGGGATAACTAATCTGTTTCGAACTGGCCCGGGGATGTTTATTTTACCCTGTGCAAGCTATACTACAAGGGTTCAGGAAATAGAGGGTCGCTGTAATGTGTCCTACGTATAGGTATGCTAACATACTACTTATGTATCACAAGTGATGATGTGGATGCACTGTGGTGAAGCAGAAGGAGCCATGGGGGTATAGCGAAATCCTATTTTGGTGATGTTTTGGGCGCGCGGGAAATGCGAAGCAAGGAGCCGCAAGCTGGAGAGTACTATCGAAATTAACTTTTTACCCATCAATGATATGCTGCTCATTCCATGTAAGTACAGACCTGGCAGCCACCCCACGAATGATGTCATTTCAATATTAACAGGGCCTCCGAGTCGACGTGGAGAACGTTTAGTATGAACAAGATATAGTCTAGTGGATTACTGGAAACACCGTGAGTCCGTGACGTGTGATGGTTGACTTCCCGTAAGATTTACAGATCTGTAAAAGTTCGACAGTTTTCGAGATTGTTTCATTGACTGCTGGTCTCATTGCTGCTGCATTATACGGCAGCATCGGTGTCAAAATCATGTCCAACAGTGGTCACCGGAGTTGTTCGGTTTCCCGAGTTGACTGCTACTCGGCGAGGTGAATACTTTTTCGTCATCTCCGTTGTAGTGTAATGGGTCATTACTCCTGTCATTGGCTCTGCGGTCCCGCAGTTCAGCAACATTTCAACATTAATTACTGCCGTTTGCATTTTATATTCTTGAATTCTAGTTGATGTCGCCACTTACGTAGCGGTCTTTTCAGAGTTCACATACACCATTCACGATCTTGGGTTACTAGGCGCAAGTGGACCCCAACAAGGATGAGTCACTCCAACGCCCACCATGTTGATACCTGGAGGCGAATCATTGCGTTGGAAATATGGACGTACGTACAGACTTCCTCATCGCGTTGCCGCGCTCTAATTCTTCGCCTCCTGTATTGTAACAGTTTTCGAGGAGCTATTATTCTTTACATGATTTGTGGAACTACGCTCACTTGTTTGTCCGGTGGTATTCTGACCTCGTACTCGTCCTTCAAGTCGATCATAACTGTGTTCCACACCGCGGGTTCTCTGGCGTCATTTGGCTTCGAATAATGCCTTGACATACATTTTAGATGCGTCCTTGGGATGCGCTGACTTGAATAATAGTCGTCCATAATGTACATAACGGTGAATGCCCTTTAATCATGCTCTGGTACTTATTAACTCTTAAAATCTTTCGAAGTTGTAAAATTGCACTCCATACTGCGAGTCATGGGACTTGAAACTTGAAGGTAAACTGGTGTGCATGACCCCTCGCTCGAAATCATCGTTATATATCAAGTCGCAGCTCAGTGCCAGTTGTGCTATTGATGGACATGATAACACTGCATCGTAATGAAGGAACAAATATATTCCTTCCCTACTGGCCTAAGCGTTATAAGGGAGACTAAAAGCACTTGTTCGAACAGCCAATGCAACCTCAATCTATAAGTAATAAACCTTGAGTTCCGTAGTAATCTATGCAATGGAGAGGGCTAGACATGATGCAATAGATATGACTCGCTACCTAAAGAATCACCTCCTTCTCCCTATGATTTAATTTAATTTAATTTCCCTTAAAACCACTACACCTATAGTTCAAATGCCATATCACAGAACTCGCGGTGTGGAACACAGTTATGGTGGATGGTGTAACTTAGTGTGCAATGGCATAGCACTAAGGACATAATATTTATTTACCGTAAATCATGAACATAGTAGTCTCGAAATGGAGAATCGAGGTAAATCTACTGCAAGAATCATCGACATCAGAATCGACATGTTTGACTCCCTCTAATGGGACAAGTCATCATGACACTGAATAGAGCTGTTTGTGCGATCTGGACGATGCTTAGGTTTGGATATCTACACAGCGCACAAATTCCAGGAATGGCAGGCGCTGCTCCATGGGTAACTGGGGCGTTTGAATTATTGGCCAGTACTTGATAAATAAATCCGCGGAATCTAGGAGGGATTTCCAATGATACCAGATTGTCACGAATATCTTTTGAACTTGCTGTCATCGTTGTGAGGGTAGATCATCGTCAGTTCCATTGCACAAACTGATGTTTCGATTATTCTTACGAGAAAGAAATGACTTGCAAAGATTCGTGAATATGAAAGTGGTCCTTGTCGTGAAAATATGGCGCTGCATCCGTCCAATTATTACACACACAAACACACACATACATACAACACAGTTGAGCGTTGACAACGTTGACATACTCACATACACACCATGTCGCCTGCCATAGCCCAAACGTAAGTTCAAACGGGTCTTCCGATCCCTCAGGGCACATCCCTTCGCCTTCACGCGGTCAGCAACCGTCTTTCACGCCTCCGAGTCCTACCAATCCTCATGCGCCCAACTGTTCGCCTTCCCTGACGAGTGCAGCACCCAAGTGCACCATTCCTGCCTTCCTGCACCATCCAGTGCACTCTCATCGCCCTTCAATACTCTCCCGGCACTC
>MU837030.1:97055-117779 GCA_029603245.1 Rhizopogon salebrosus TDB-379 | reverse complement strand
CAGCGGCGTGTTCCGGCATTGATAACTTATCATGCAGCGTTCGAAGGTATCAGGAAGGAATGGGTGTCTTCCTTCTATCACGGTCTGACCACGGGAGATTAGGTATCTATCAAGTATCTATTTCAAGTCTCATGTGGAGGAGGTAAAGGGAATTTCGTATGCGCAGGGACTCGCAAGCTTACCCCTAATAGGCGCAAGCCCTAGAACCACGATCGAAGATTCATTCATGTAACGTGTTTACAAAGAAGAACGACGACGGCCTCCGGGAACCCAATGCTCCTTGACATTCTCTATAACCATTCGTTGTTGATTTAGCTGTTTGCGTCTACATTGATACACCCGAGGAACCGGTGTCCATGATATAAAGTTCCCCCACTGGAGGTTCTGTACGGCCTTGCTTATGGTGTAAACTCGTGCAACAAATGGGGGCATAGGGCATCGTCAAGCTAGTGACTTGAGGGCGAGGGATGCCTGAGTCGTTGAAGAAGGTAAATGTCCAGTATTAACATTCTGTATGCCAAATTACTGATTTTCTATTATTTTAAAATTTACACATGTAGTGGTTCTTTTATAACTAGCAACCACGAAAGCGTGAACCGGCAGTCCCACGAGCTATCCCGCGGGAGCTGCGAGCCGTGGATTTGGGAGGAGCGTATGGAAGCATTTTTGGCCTTGCTCGTCGTCCTACATACTGCAGTGATTCATCACACGTCCGCAGAGATACCAAGTGGGCACAATGGACTGGAAATTCTGATAGTCATCAAAGGGGTAGACATGCTGGCTGAAATCGTCGTCCTTAAATGCTGGTGTGGAATTATGTAGGTTCTTCGCTTGTCGATCCTCTCCAACGACTGTGGAAGTTTGTATTTGTCACAACAGGTAGGATCTTTTCCTTCCACATATATGAGGCATGCGGAAGGAACATATAAATCGAACCCATGCTCCAGTTCAAGTTTATTTGGGCGTGATGGTTACAAAGAGCGGTTATGTGCACGTTAATAACATGCCAGCCGTGCAGCGAAAAATGGAGTACATGCGCCTCACAAGGAGTGAAAGGCGGCATGTATAGGGTTCTACTCGACATATTCTTCTTTCTCGGCCAGTCCATCCTCTCGGGGCGTGGAGATGCGGCTTGAATACTCGACAACTCTGCTGTGGAAATGCTGCTGGTGTGGGGTATTGGATAGACTCGAGCCCTCAAGGCACCGCGTATTGGGCTGGATCGCACCCAGCAAATTCGCTTCCTCTCAGTCTAGGGGTAATCTCTCGAACTTACGGACACCAAACTCACTAAAGAGCAAAAACTGATTTCGTACAGGCTGAAAGGTCGTTGGTAACTTGGCCTGCAGGCGGCAGTTGAGGAAATATAGAAACAAGGTATCTCCTGACAACCAAGGATCAGAGAGGGAAAGCAGAAGAATCATAGGCATACCGTTTCTGGGACCGCCGGACACTATGATGGTCTTCTGCTCTTATGTCTGGAAGTCCAAAAATGGGTTGCAGAAGTCCTCGATGGAACCCTCTGTACGCTCTTCTTTGTCTTCGTCTTCATCTAGACACTCCTCTCTGAGTCTGTCTAGCGGACACCCTCTTCTATCTGAATGCTCTCCTCCAGCGTCTGGGACTTCTTCACCATAAAAGTACACTGAGTGATAGAAATTAAGCTTTTCCTTACATAGACATCGGAGACTTCAGCAGAAAGAAACCCGTGTGGATACAGATTCTCCATCACCAAGAAATGTTACGAGACTCGGTCCCATCCAGGACGAGACACAATGTCGCTGCGCCCTCCATCACATGCTTCCTCCTAACTTGCACGGCCAAGGATTGGTATGAAGAGTTTCAGAAATTCGTCACTGGTCATGGTGGCTGATTTGAACAGCAAATGATTAGGATTAGGAGGAGTTGATTACAAGCAGTGTTCGGCATCGCATAGTTTGATCCCATCGAGCGAGCAGGAAAGCATATTATTCACCATTGCAACGTAGCGGAATTCAGTGCGACAAGGTCCCAAGATATAGTAGCGGTCCACGATTTGATTTACCAGCACACAAAACGATCAATCATGTCGATCCAGCGCCGACTCCGAGTCTAGCGTAAGGTTCCCCCGCTTCTTTCGACTTTTGACATAACTACATGCGCCCAAGATCGCGACTCCAATTAAAACGCCCACCCCGAATTTACGCAGCCCATGTCTGACCGTAATTTGTTTTTGTCCAACAGCGCCTGCAGTATCGATCGCCTGGATGTCCTCCGCCGAAAGATCTGTCGCGACGCATCAGACCTTCCAAGTGTACGTCATTTTCGACATGTGAACTCACCAAGATCTCCGGCAGAAAGGTAGCTCAGAAGACGCGCTTTTTTGGAGCTGGTGCTGGCGAGTTACGATATAAGCAACTTTACCTCTCAATTAATAACCATTGGACGTACGTTACTGCGACTGCGCCTTTTGCCTTGACCCATGCAAGCAGAACTTGGTCAGCAGTAGCTCCAAGCCTCGTAGCGATGTTATTCAAAGGAGCATCCACAGGACCTCCTGGCTCCCTCGTAACAGGCCTTCAAAATTCGGATGATTAACATTTCACACAAAATTCAGAGATCACTGAGGTCTCGTACGTCAAAGCACCATATGCCTCGATTACGATGTCGTTTTTTGCAGCGTACTCTACAGTCGGTGACTGCTGCTGGTAATTGTAGGGGTGCAGGTAAATCTGCAAACAGGTCGACCGTGCATTGGTGGGTGTGATTAGCTGCCAACATAGGACCATTCACTCACTTGATTAGCAACTGGCTTGATCCTTGCTGATGATAGTAGAATCTCTAGCTGCTTCTCGTCAAAGTTGCTCACACCAATGCTCCTGCAGCAGGTGTGGGATTCCAGACTCAAGGGGATTGCAAGAACTGATAGCTACCTCGCGAAACCTTCTTCTTGAACTTTCTCCATCTGGGCCCACACAGTTGGTATATCGGGCACAGCTACCCCCGGATTGTGAATGAGGTAGAGATCAACATAAGTGGTGTTTAACTGCGATCATTGTTAAATAGGCATTTTCCTCACATGAAATGGTGATCGTAACGCACGTAGTTTAAACTGTTCCGAATTGAAGTGGGAATATCGAGTCCATTCAAACCAGAATACTTCGTCGTGATGTATAAGTCGGACCGCTCCAGTCCAAGTTCACCAATGACAACGCCGACCTCAGCTTCATTTCTGTACATTTGGGCAGTATCTTTTCATTGTTGGTAATGGTGACATGGCCAGCTTCAGTCGTGCTCACCGATATGATAGAATCCCGTATCGAGGGCCTGCGCCACTTGATCTATTGGCCACTGTCCACTTCCCAGCGATCCCGTCCCATAGGCGATACTCGGGATACTATAACCTGTCCATATTATGCCATACTGAGCACGTATACCAAGCTGTCTTTATACATTGGAACTCACCGGAATTCAAGGGAATCAAGTCCCAAGGCATTGTTGGCTACTCTCAACTTCAGGTCTGCACCGTAGCTACTTGTAAGAGGGTGAACCCGCGACCATAACCCAGGTGTTACTAACTATGAATAGATATGCCCATGACGCAAAGAAGCCTGTGAGAAATAGTTCTATTTGAATCATTCCGCAGCCCTTTGGAACATTATTGGGGATAGGGTGATCATTGAACATGCCTGACGGTACATTTGAGCCTTCGTCAGATGCTAACTCTACATCATACGGATGCCGAAGAAGTTGCATGCACTAAAGACTGCAGCGCAAGCAATTGCACCTATGGCAACCCTTTTCACCATTGTATTTGCATTAGCTTTCTTCTCGCCCTTAGCGCCAGCAGCGTCGATGGCAGCAATGTCCTCTGAAGATAAATCTAAAACATTACATTCAGAACCATTTCAAACAGTTGATTCACTGAAACCCACCAATATCACCAGCCGCAATGTAGCCCTGCAGACGAGTCTTCTTTGAACTCGTGCTAGACAACCTTCTGTCAATGCGAACCAGCAAGTACCACATCGGACTCACGTGACTACAACAGCTCCCTTCGCTTTCGTCCACGCCAGGAGAACTTGCTCGGGCGTTGCACCGAACTTTGCGGCGAGGTCGCTCAATGGTTTGTCCAATGGACCGCCGGGTGACTTTGTGATGGGACTAGGAATATCATTTAGCACAAACACGTGCGTGAGAGAGTCTGAACCAACATCAGCGCACTGTACGCCTCGATAACGATTCCGTTCTTCGCAGCATACTCAAGAATAGGCTTCTGTTGCTGATAGACGTATGGGTGAAGGAGAATCTATGCCACATGTCACTGAAATATACCCTCGGGAAATTCGGTCCACATACCTGGTTGACCGCAGGTGGAACTTTGGCGGATGCCAGCAAAATCTCCATGTCTTTGACGCCAAAGTTGCTGATACCAATGCTCCTGCGCTTTCAAGTTAGGTTGTCCAAGCACAGCAACATATCACAAATGATTTACTTAGCAAGTCCGTCTGCCTTGACCTTCTCCATTTGTGCCCAACATGTGGGGATGTCGGGCACTGCCAGGCGCGGGGAGTGGACTAGATAAAGGTCAACATACGCTACCCCAAGCTATTTCAGAGTACACGTCAGCAGAGTACAATGTCCCCAAGTTAGGATATAACGCACGCTGTTCACACTGTTCTTGATGGAGGTCGGGATGTCCAGCCCATTCGTACCGGAGAACTTGGTTGTCACGAAGATGTCTGAGCGAGAAAGTCCACTTTCTTTCAAAGCAATGCCAGTTTCTCCTTCATTCCTGTAGGCCTGTGCTGTGTCTACGCCATAGGAGTATCGTTAACGGAGACCGCTGCTGTGAGGCCAAGGCACCCACCGATATGGTTGTATCCATTCTCGAGAGCTTGTTCAACCTGGTCGACAGGCCCTTGACCATTACCTAGCGTCCAGGTACCAAAACCAATGCTTGGAATGGTGTATCCTGACGTTCGGGCCTCCTTGTTAGCATTGGTTCCGAGTAAACAAAGTGATCACGAACCAGAGTTCAACTTTATCGACTCCCAAGGCATTATCACGAATTGAAGGTAACTTTAGAGGGCTAGAAAGGAGCAGGTGTGAGGTGGGTAGACGATTGGAGTCGTCCCATGGGCACATGCACGATATCATATATGATAGTTATGAATAGATTCAAGATCATCCTTGTGATCTAGGCCCGGCATGTAGACTCGCACGATGAGCAGTTCAGGCGCTAAATTTGCTTGTGGCTTACCTGAGCTATCTACGGCCCGGCAGGTTCCGGCACTTGTTTTGTTTACCACTGTTCTCGTCAAAACTTTCTAGACAGACACACCTCTGATATCATCCGAGCCTCTCGAACTTCCAAATGTTGTCCACAGCTTCTTTATATCTGGCTGGTAGAGGCACCTTCTCCAGCTTCATGCAACGCATCCACTAGTGCGCTCCTGCGTGCGTGGTCTCTTTACTCCGACAGTCCAAATCCCTGGAGCTAAAGCAGCGCCTCTGAAATGTGAGCAAGTTGCAATATGCATGGGCCGACCTGTTAAATGAGGAGACTGGCAGTTTCATCGCATCCCGAACAAGATCCCAGGTGCTGTCCACCACAACCTAGAGTCTCTAGTTGAGAACCATGGTGAGTTTATGTACATGCATCCACTTACAGCTGGGCGACACCCGCAT
This sequence comes from Rhizopogon salebrosus TDB-379, assembly GCA_029603245.1. Taxonomy (NCBI): domain Eukaryota; kingdom Fungi; phylum Basidiomycota; class Agaricomycetes; order Boletales; family Rhizopogonaceae; genus Rhizopogon; species Rhizopogon salebrosus. Next base: position 112,109 of record MU837030.1, on the reverse strand, counting down.
CAGGCGATGACTTCTTCAAAGGTGTGTCTACGTCTCCTCGATGGGCCAATGTCGCAGAGGATCAGACAAGGTTGTATAATAGTCTGACATTGCTCTTTGCGGTGCTCAGATAACATTGATAGAACTACTGCACTATGTCTTACTATGTATCAGAAAGTCCGTGACCCTGTGGCCATGTCCCCACATAATGCGGCTTGTACGCGACATCATCTTTTGTTCACCAAATTTCGACCTTGCCTGGCACGGCCACGTCCACTTTACAATGTATCAACTCAAACTGTCCCCAGTGCCGCGGTTTACCATTTTTTACGAGTGATGCAAACCGGATCTCGGTGAACTCAATATCTGGAACACATCCAAGCACGTCCGGTCCCTTGTGGCCCACCATATTGACCAAGGGTTCACTCGTCAACGTCGTGTACTACGTTTGCATGGTTTCTTCATTTGTTTTTGCTGATATTTGTTGATAATCACTCCTTCAAGTCCATGTATTACCTATTAGATAGCACTTACACTGACCTTTCACCCACGTATGCTCACTACTCGTCAAATCTCAATCGCATGGACATGACCCGCACGCACCCCATCACAGACTCGGGTCTCGTCCCAGAACATAGAAGACAACGGTAGAGAGGCGAGCGAACATGACGAGTGGATTTTTACTTGGTGACACTGGGACACTGGAGAGATCTGTCGGTGCTGCCTGACCTGTAGAATGCTCAAATATGGGTTTTTATACTACGCACGAAGCCTGATCATAAAGAAAAAGTTCGGTTTTGTTGAGTTCAAAAGGGAAACGGATGACGAGCGTTGACAAAGATAATGTGAGATACTAACGTGCCAGGGGTGTAGCCACGTCACTGACAACCTGAAGGATGATCTTGCAAAAAGTAAGCCGTCAAACGCACTTCAGTGTTTTCAACACTGGGAAATTGTCACTTTCTCCACTCAAATTTCACACTTTTTTCTGCGGTGCTATGTAAGATACAAAACCCTTGACTTTCAGTATTGTAGACACCGATTTTCAGTGTGCTAGTGCCAATCTTCAATCAATCAATCAATCACTCATAATTTCATAGGGAAATTCGGAATACATCATATGGTCAGACACACCCGACTACTACTACAAACTCTGGTGCAGAGGAAAACGAAAAAGTTTTGACATAGTAAATACTCACCACATGGGTTCACTGGTCAGCTGCACGAAGTTTTTGTCTCCCGTCAAACGGGCTCGGAAGCCGGTGCTGACATGCCCTGGCTTAACCTGGCAGATTCGGTGGCCACACTCTAGCAGGGGGCCCGGGGGCGGGTTCAAAGGAAACAACCTGATAAATAATAGATTGTATCATGAGGTCAACATAATGAGATTTTGACGCGAGGTAAGGCTTGCTTCAGGGTTTAGTTTGGCAGTAGCAATGGCCGTCAAAACAAGGAGAACATAGAGGACAACGGTAGAGAGGCGAGTGAGCATGATGAGTTGTTTTGTACTTGGTGACACTGGGACACTGGAGAGATCTGTTGGTGCTGCCTAACTTGTACAAAAGCCCGGAAAGAGGAAGTTCGGTTTTGTTCAATGGGGGAACGGACGACGAACGTTGACGGGAATAAGGTAAAATACTTAAAAACGTACCAGTTAACTAGGTATACATGGCTCGCTGATGGGTACGAATCGAGGAAGGGATGTGGAAGTGATAAGGGCGCAATGTTCGCGAACGGTAATACGAACGTGCCGCAGCCAACGGTGTAGCCACGTCACTGACAACGTGTTACGTGAAAGTGTCAGACGTCTCCGAATCGAGGCGCGACCGCAGACACAACAACAAAGACTCTAGATTCAGTGAGAGAAAAGACTAGCACGACGTTAGGGGGAAAGGAGATACTCGGCAAACCCTAGATCTAAGTAATGGTCGAGCGATGACGAAAGGAAATATATGTCAATTCGCATGACACTTGGAGGGAGTTCATGATAGAAGGATGGTCTTGCCAAAACTGGAACTAGAAGACGACATGTCTTTCTTGGTTAAAACCTCGAACAAGAACTTCTACCATCACGAATGCGCTTCGAAGTGTATGCTCTTGCTCGAGAGGCAGACATAAATGTTCATCGGAAGTAACAATTCCAGACCCCTATTACTGGGAGGAATTTTACCAGTGCGTCTACCCACGTACAGACGATTTGTCAGTCTACTATCTGGTAGCTAATTTAAACTGTGGACGCCACTAATGTGAGTCGATACTGGTATCTTATACCCTGCTCTTCGTCAGGTCCAAGGTTCAGGAAAACGGCCCGACCAACGTGCACGAGGTTTCCAGTTTCTTGAAATTTATGAGTCCCACAATCGAGCACTCAATGCTACAGGCCCAGCGGGCAAAACCAGCGAACAGCACGTTGGGCACCGAACTGCACCAATGTGTATTTTAGTAGATATTCACGAATTTAGATATAAAACCACGATACGTTAATTTCCCCGCAGCAACCCTAAGCCTTGACAGCACAACTGTGGTCAGATGGAGGTCGGAAGCGTGGGGTTGAACTGACCCCACTGGCCAGTCTATTCCGTCCACGAATTCCTTGTCATCGATTAAGAAAATCCTGGGTGATATGTGAGTGCCGATCTCTCGCCAGGATAGGAAACAACCTACCAGAAGGGACTCTACCACTGAACCCCTGATCTGCAAAAGGTGTTCCTTAATACGTGGCAGGCCTACCTCTGGCACGACGTGGCCAGTCTTGACCTTTGGGACATAAATGAGGCATGCATGAAGGAGATTTAGAGATATTGTTGTTACCTCGTATACAGACCAAGAACAAACAAGGTTAGTGGGTACGAGGCGGAAGAGTTCTATGAAAATCTCGCGGTTTCGTCTCGCTGTACGATTGCAGAGTTCTACGGTGCTGTCTGCAAGGAGATCAGCGACCGCATCGTCTTCCGGTGTCCCAGTTCCATATCGTTTTCCTCTGGCGCGCAGTGCATGGATGAGGTAACGGCCTCCCTTGCATGTAAGCCATTCTAAGGCTGATGATTGAATGATCATTCACGCAAGCTAGCGCGTTAGCCTGTGGGAGCAAAGCGTCAATTGAATACAACAAACATCATGATGATTCAAATATTCAAGGCCAATATACTCGCGTTTGGGCCCATAGTGTTGTGCGGGCCGGGCTTGGGTCTGAAAATGTAAAATGGCTGAACATATAGAAATATGGTAACTGCGCGACAATGATATACAGACCAAGTTATTCTATGTCAATTACAGTCGCACTACTATCTTCGCCCGACTAAGTCAGAATGGAAACGCGGTGCTCGGGTGAGTAGAAATAAGTGATAACAAGGACAGGCAGGTAAAAATGTACCAACAAGTCCAGCCAAGCCCAGAGAAGTAAGAATGAGGCAGAATGAATACAGACAGGCCTATACAAGCAAAAAAAAGCACAGGCAGTCAAAAACACACCAGAATGAATGCATTCAAGCAAGTGTACATCATGGTTGGACTCGGGTGCTGGGATGCATTTGAGAGAAGGGAGTTTGCTGAGGAAGGAAAGGGCAATTTTGGGCGTGTTTAAGGTGGTGGTGGGTGCCAGGAGCTACTGGACGTTGCTAGAGGATGGAGAGGGCGCGTTTGGACGCGTTTTGGAGAGGGGAGGTTGCTGGAGGACAAGGAGGGCGCAATTTGGCACATTTAAGGTGATGGTGTGTCCTGGGAGTTACTGAGGGTGGCTAGAGGACGGAAAGGGCGCGCTTGGGCACGTTTGGGGTGGTGGCTGGTGCCAGGAATTACTGGGTGTTGCTGGAGGATGGAGACGGCACGTTTGGACGCAGACAGAAGTGGAGCAAGTCAGTACACGATAATAGCTTAGAAGTTAGTACGCACCAAGACATAGCGCCCAAAGACGTTGCGATGCCATACCCAGGGTAGGATAACCGAAGTATTTGTAACTTTGGCGGGAGTGGAGCGCGACCCACTTCAATCCACGTAGAAAGCCCTGAAGAGAGTCTCGTGAGGGTAGGGAGAGCGTTGCGATTCAAGTACCTGGTGTGCGAAGGATCAAACAGATTGTTAAGGTCTTCAAAGCTTGGATTAGAAGGAATGACGAGGTCTTCCTGTGGAGATAAGAATGATTCTGTGTAGCATAGAGCTAGTATAGCACTGACGGATATTAAACATGGAGGTTTTGAGACGAGCACTAGGTCCAGGAAGTGAAGATCCAGAGGATGGTTTGCAATGGCGATAAGAAGTTCCAATATTGGTAGCGAGTCCTGACTGGAACTGCGGAACGCGAGATGTCGGGCATATTCGACACCAAGTTAACTTGGGCGTCATAATTTTTCAGGAGATAAGGTAGATGCAATCGACGGGTCACCCTGGCACTGCGGAGGGAAGTAGGTAAGCATAGTAGGATCGAAGAGAAGTAGGGCTGTCAACAGATAGTCTGGTGTAATGATGGCATACCAGGAAGAAACTTTCAATGTCGTCAGAGAGGGTACCGCTGCAAGAAATCCGAGGAAATCATTGCGACCAAAGATTCAACAAATACACTTAGATACGCGAGGTGGTGAAAGCGCCCCCGGGCCATTGATGATACCAGGGCCTCCAGGACAACGAGAATATCGATGAGGGTGAGTCTCTCTAGATGGGTTGGGTTGCAGAGCACGGAGACAAGGTGTTTGTCGATTGAATGAGGGACGGAACTATCTCCACTGAGCTTAACTTCAGCGGACGCTCTAAGTGAGAAGATGTATTCAGTAAGCCAGAGAATCTCTAGCCCAGGTAAGGGTGGCCCATTGCTCCCCTTCGCGTCGTTAACTTGTATGGTTGGACCTTGGAAGGGCAGGGCGAGCGCTACCACGGCATTACCTAAGCATCTGATTCTGATTCATTGTCGTTGTGTTCGAATCTCCCTTGGGACAATCTTATTTCCTGTTGCAAAGCTCGTAGCACAAGCCATCCAGCAACACTTATTACATCGCTCAGACCTCAAACTGCTGCCTAGGCACCCGGCTCGCATACATTGAGGCACTCTCGGTGTTCCTCCACGCCCAGCGCTATTCATTATTGTCAACTCCGGAGAAATGTCCGAATCCTTATACTCGTCCTGTGCCGAAGTCCTCTCTATTTGCCAGGCTGCAAAGGATGACCTGGCTATTCTCCTCGATCCCAGCTTCGGATTCGCTCCCAGGCTAAGGCAACTGTGTCACGATCAGTGAGTATAAAATTTGTCAGTGAAACGCGCCTTACCAGTCACCAGAATCACAGAGGCGGAGAGTAGCGCGTCTTCCGATGTCTCCCAGGAGGAACTCGATGCTTTGCGGATGGAGGCGAATACGTGGAGCCTTCTTCAGGCTGTAATGCCGTGAGTGAACGCGTTTTCTACTGTATTTCATCTCAAAGCCACTGCAGCGCACGCAAAACAGAACCAGCACCATACATCCATCCGCGCACGTTACTCGCCAAAAACCCATACACCCCTACATCAACGCTAGCGCAAGCAATCATGCATTCGTCCGTGCTCCTCACTGAACTCGTCGTAGTACGCGAGTGGCTTCATGAAACTGCACCCCAACCCCAACATCCAGAAGCCACCACAGGTTACTGGAGGTTTACAAAACATAATGTTATGCAAGCCCTACGCACAGGCTCAGGAATTAGAGAGGGATTAGTAAAAGAGCTAGATCCTGATGCCATGAACAGAGGCGATGGTCGGTCATTGGCAGCCGACGACGCTGTGAGTCAAGTAGTAGCCTATTGAAGCATTGGCTGAAACATAACGGTTCACAGGGATTTGAGAAAAGCTTGACACAAGCATTGTATTCATTTGTACGTGCTGGGAGATTGGATGATGCGGTGGAACTGTGCAGAAAAGCACATCAACCGTGGAGGGCTGCGAGTATCCGTGGTTCGCTATTGTTTCAGTGGCGAGCTATCGGTAAGTCAAGCTCCAGGTGTTATTCGCGCGTCCCTGACTTGTCAGCAGCAAACGAACAACGAGACGACGACGGTATCGATGATACTGATGATGCCGAAGGATGGCAAGGAAATCGACATCGAAAACTATGGAAATCAACATGCTCACGAGCAGCCCTGAATGTGCGCCCTTCAGCCGCTTGTGTGCCATGAGATTGACATGTGCTTGCAGTCCAACCTCCCCGATCCAGAGCGCATTCTCTATGCCGCTCTCGCACCCAGCCCGCAGACATTCAGTATCCTGAAGTCTGCATGTCGAACGTGGGAAGACCATGTTTGGGCGCAGATTAGTATCTTATGTGAGGAAAAACAGACCGCAGACATGATTAAATTAGGAGGTGGCTTCTGGGAGGGAGGACTGACGGTATTAGAGAATATACCGCCGCCACCATCACAGGAGGAAGATGCAGCCGAGGAGGAAGAGTGGGAGAAGGAAGCGACATCTACCTTGGAAACGTTAGGTAACGTTCAGGTGGAAGACGGGTACGTGGATACATGATGTTTGTGTTCGTAGCGTACTGACCTTCAATCAGTCCCTCCGCAGACCATGCATTCCATGTCTCTCAGCTGGCGATCATCCTTGGTCGGACGAGTTCGTTGCTTGAGACCTTCGCAGCTGGACTGAGGGATGGAAATTTTGATCCCGAATCATCAGAGTGAGTCGAATCATATGCGTTTGACATTTCCCTAACAAACTTGCAGGTATCCTACCATGACACGTTTCTTCGCCCACCTCTGCCTTTATCTGCAAATGATTGACGTCTCCGTGCCACCGCTCGCGACTCAAGTCATTCTTGAGGCTTACCTACAGGTGCTAGAAGTAAGGGACTGTCCTCGGGTTTTTATTCCCCCTTGCTGATCCCTATGTCAGTTCGCAGGCCAGAGAGACCTGATTGCAATGTATGCTAGCGCACTAGGAGACAACGCCGTCGAGCGATACGCAATGTTCTTGACTTCACTCGAACTAACGGCGGACATCAATGAACGTCGATTAGCATTGACTCGTGCGCGAGAACACGGTCTAGACGTCCACAGGGTAGCAGTCGTCACTGCAGAGCGAACAATTGAGAGAGCGTTCGAGGTTGGTGGGACGTGGATCTTACGAAAGTCATATTTTGAACTCTACTTGCCAGCTTCTACCCCAGTTGAAGGGACCACTCCCCTCTGTCATTGCATTGCAAGGCAATCCCTCCGACATCGAGCTTCTGCTGCTTCGTTCGATAGAGTGGACAACATTCGAGGATGGAACCTACGACACCGCGCTAGAACAGGCAACTGTCATTTTGCGGTACTTCCTCGGTAAGCATTCGCCCATGTTTTATTGTAATGGCTAACTGAGTTTTCAGGCACTGGGAGGGTTTTACTCGCAAAGAACTTGCTGGAGATGCTCCCGCGTGAACTCGCCTCCATCGACCACCCCGAGGAACGAGCCACGGAATACCTCCACTACAGGCAGTTTTTCACGATCTGGGAGATTCTTGACCGTGTGGTCGGGTGCCAGAGTCTAGAGGTGTCAACAATGAACCGGGACACCAGGGCTGCTTGGTTAAGCGACTACAAGGGGCTGATGGACCAGGCCTATGATGCCGTGGTGAAACTACTCACCTCAGATTGGATGATGCCAGATGTGACAGGCGACTACCGCTCGAGGGAGTTGATGCGCTGTCGACAGATATACATTCCCGAACTTATTCTGCGATTGCACGTCATGCTCTATGCCTCGCGGGAGCATGTCCCAGAGTAAGTGTGACCTTTTGATGTACGGTGCTTGCTCTGACGCATCTTGGATAGAAATCTCAAGCGCGCACTGGAGCTTGCGAATATTGTTGCAGATTCGAGATACAAGCTTTATGATGATTTCTTACAGGCCGACGGCAGGAGGCTTGGGGAGTACCTTAATGCTGTACGCCAAGCCACGATAGCGGGGCTGGAAGGGGGAGGATCAGATCCTTTTAAAATTATTATGTCGTAGTTGAAGCTTTACTTTTGCTTTTATGCTATTCTGCTTGCATTGGCAGTGGTATCTCTTGGCTTATGCATTTGCGCTGAAATGAAATCACCCCGGCCTGATCTGTCGGCCATGTAAGTCTGCTACTTGGGTCGCAGCGAGAAATATGCAAGTCTCAGGAACGAGGTCATTCAAAGCGGTGGTACAAAAAGGAGTCCGCAGTAGCACTCTTTGCAGTCAGGTGCACGATATTTTCACTTGCAAAGAACCGACCATCCTAAGGCACACACTACCTTCACTGAAGGAGGCCGCTCACAATGGGTGACAGATACTAGACATTTCATTGATGAATGAAGATCAGGGCTGCTGCCAAGCGCACGACAACGCCTATTGACCAGGGACGAGGGGATATGTGCATATGCCCCCATGAAACGGGATGCTGACAGGGCACCACTGTTTTCGGCGCTGTTGCGCATCCGGCAGATATACATGCTCCGAGCTTATCCATTCCTCCTGTCTTGAGAACTGTCCGGGAGTCATAGATCCTAGGTAGGTATAAGCGGTATACAGCGATCGGATCCTTCCAGCATTGTTCCATTGTAACTCTGCCTCCACAAAACGCCGACGCCCTCGCTTCTTTTGTTTGCCTTGCGCATCCGCCTGTCCTATAAGTAGTACGACAATGTATCTTGCGTCTGTTCCGGGCGTCTGATAAGATTTGATACACCAAATATGCCGACGGGTAAGGATCAAGGGCCAAGGGCCAATGCCAATGCGTTGCTTTGCTGTCAGTGGTTTACAAAGATAACTGCGCTCACAACGCTTTCAAGACTGCCGAGTTTCCGATGCGATGCGATGCTCCATGTTTACCGTACCCGTCTAACTAAAGAGAAGGCCGTGCTGGATTGCATCATTATCCAAGTCACCGACTTGGAATACTTAGAAGGAGGGTGCACTGGCAAACAAATTAGACTTGTTGTGGGATTCCAGTTCAGTGGCGCAGCAATGATGGAAGACGGTTGGCAGATACAATTAGTCCGGAGTCCCACAGACTCAGTGTGCTGCGCCCGAGCGCCCATATGAATGTTCGCACGGTTGGGCGTATATAAGGTGCCCGTGATGGCAAAGGGGTTTGAGAGCCTAGAGATCAACGTTGCTTAAACGGCGAACAATTACAATACTACCATGTCATTCTTCGACAAAGTTTTACATTACGCGGAGCGTCTCCCAGAGGGCATCGAGAGGACAAGGGATCAGATCATTGGTACGCCATCGGCGACTCCTCTTGTGCACGCGACTTATTCACCCCTCCAGGGATAATCGATCCCGATAGTGAGTTGATAAGCGCGCAATCTGTTTCCGTCTAATCTGGCTGGTCAGGACGTCATGATAACCCACAGGAGAAACTGGACGATGAAATAAGAACCCAGATTAATGACAGTCACCGTTTCCAGAGTTTCGCGGATCAGAGGGACGGGAACTCTATTAAATGGTTTGTCTTCGTGCATGCGACCAATTTGAATATTCAGACTGCTTCCAGGCATATCGATGGTCACGACTACATGTATGCGTTATCCGAGATGCTCGACAGTGCGAAGGAGTGTATCTTCATACTGGTATGTGGCTGTGAATTATCGCGTTGCTAGTTTGAGACTCATGTGTTGTAGGATTGGTGGCTCACTCCGGAGCTATACCTTCGGTTAGTGCTATTCAGGATGATTGCTGCCAGGTTTGAAGAGCTAATGTAATGATACCCAGTCGACCACCCGCAGATCATCCAGAATGGAGACTCGATCGCTTACTCCAACGCAAGGCTCGAGAAGGGGTGCACATATATGTTGTCGTCTACAAAGAGGTATTATTCACTTAGAGGGTCATGTAATTTGCATTTAACGCTTGGGCACCAATCAGGTCACTCAAACCATGTCGATGAACTCAAAGCACACGAAGGTCTGCATTCCTAGTTTCGCGTATATCCTCGCAGATATTAACCCCAGAACATAGGCCGCATTGGAGGCCTTACACCCGAACATCGCTTGTATGCGTCACCCTGACCACATTGGAAGCAAAGGTGAGAGACGATCAATCAAGAACCGGTTCCCATAACCTCAGACTCGCAGACGTCACGGAATTCTGGTCTCACCACGAGAAGGTACGTGCACTATTTTTACTCTGTCTCCAATACTTATCCCCGGCAGCTTGTCGTTGTTGACAACCATCGTGGATGTGTTGGGGGGCTTGACATGTGTTTCGGTCGCTGGGACACACACAACCACCCCCTTGCTGATGTGCACCCAACGGACTGGTCACGCACACTCTTCCCGGGGCAGGATTATAACAATGCACGTGTCATCGACTTCCAGCATGTGGACAACTATGTCAGCAATGCTATCTCCATTATGGAAACGCCAAGAATGCCATGGCATGATGTGAGTTACGAGATGTTTATACTTCCACGTTATGTGCCCATTGCCGTACTAGGTTCATATGACAATGTGTGGTTCTATTTGCTTGGATCTTGCCCAGCATTTCGTCGAGAGATGGAACGAGATCAAACGCAGGAAGGTGCGTGCTCATAATCCGCTTACAGTCTGATTTTGATGCCACGTTCTCAAAGTACCGCAACGACGAGTAAGTTGGGTAGTTCCACATGAAACACTTGATTTACCTCTTTGCAGTCGATTCGAGTGGCTTGCTCTTCCTCATAATGTGAACGTCTCTCCAAATGAAGCTGTCGTCCGTATGTAGATGTTGTCGGTTGTCATGTTTGGCGCTAATGGTGCGCAGGTCACCCCCATCGTGAGCAGTGGCATCGAATGGGTCATCGTTTCAAACAACGCTTTCACCTTGATGAAGGAGAAGAAGTCGAACCACCCTACACTCCTCCCCCTCATGGCGATTGCCGTGTGCAGGCCGTACGGAGTGTCTCTGACTGGAGCAATGGTGTACTTACAGAGCACAGCATTCAAAATGCTTGTACGTCCTTCCATGCATATGCTGCATATTTGTTCTCACAGCGGGGTGCAGACATTCAGCTGATCAAGGAGGCCAACCATTTCATATATATTGGTACGTTTCCGTGCCGCTCAATTATTTATGCCGATGAGATATTCATGCGTGTGACTTATCTGCAGAAAACCAATTCTTGTAAGTATGGCAGGAAAGCGCGTGCCCCTTTGTCTGATCCCATTGTGTTATACCCAGCATCTCCAACACGCGCGAAGAAGGTCCTGTGAAGAACCAAATAGCCAAAGCCCTTGTCGAGCGGATCATTGAAGCCGCCAAGGATGGTCGGAAGTTTAAGGTCTGGAAGGTCTTGTGTTACTACTGGTATACGTCTGACCTTTGAGTGACGAAATCAGGTTGTTGTGGTTATCCCCGAGCTCCCTGGATTTTCTGGGGATATCAAGAACGACAGCGCCCTGAAGACTATTATGGCAGCACAGTACCGCACGATTAACCGTGGTGGTCATAGTATATATGAGGAGATTCGAGCTGCTGGTTTTGAGCCGTGAGTTATGATTGTTGTGCTTATGAGATAATATGCACTGAATATTCTCGGATTCAGGCTGGACTTCATTCGTTTCTACCATTTGCGTGCATATGACAGGATCAATGCTCCACAGCGTACGTGACCCCTCTCCATGATATGTGGGTCTTATTAACGGGGCCCAATAGAATCGTTGATATCGCAAATGGAGAAAAACTCAGGGGTATCGTTTTACCAAGCGCAAATCGCTCTGGCTCGTCAATGGGAAGGTCCCCGTTACGTTGGTGACGATGCTCCGAAAGAAGTGTTCATCAAAGTTCCGGAACCTACGGAGGAAGGCATGGCCTTGAGTCAGATCAAGATGAAGTTGGAGAAGGTGTCTCTACCAGCAACTTACAATGAAGCAGTGGACATCGTTCGGCAGTTCGAGGGAGGCTCGGATGATATCAGAGGCGACGAAGATGTGTCCGATTCTGTAGCCCAGCATAGGCTGCTGGACAACACTGTCTTGAAAGATGAGATTTGGTATGGTTCTGAGGCAGAGGAGCGAGATGCGTAAGTCGTTCGTTTCATATTGCTGCGCACAGACGCTCATTTTCATATGACAGATATGTGTCCGAGCTTCTCTACATCCACTCGAAGGTTATGATCGTGGATGATAGGCGCGTTATCGTGAGTACTTCTAAATTGACCTGTACCTCTGGTTGGTGATACCTGGGTTAGATGGGCTCTGCGAACCTCAATGACAGAAGCCAAAAGGTACGTCACTGTCCACTGGACAATCATATGTAGCTCATGACCTTCGCCTCTTAGGGAGATGGTGATTCCGAAATCGCCCTTGTTGTCGAAGACGGTGACATGGTACGCACGACGATGAACGGGAACCCATACATGGCTGCACGCTTTGCGACTACTTTGCGTCGCAAACTCTTCCGGGGTGAGAATTGCGTGAAACCTACCTAATCACTGTTTAACCGTTATACAGAGCACCTTGGCCTTATTGAACCCCAGAACATCTTACATTCAAGGGAGGACGTGACCTCATTCATGCGTTGCGCGCCAGAGGCAAACGATGATGAAATTGGGACACCGGAAGACGATGCGGTTGCTGATCCCCTTGCGGACAGCACCCTGGAACTCTGGAATCGCACAGCGAAACGAAACCGCGAGATTTTCACAGAGCTCTTTCGCCCTGTGCCCACTAACCTTGTTCGTTCTTGGTCTGCGTACGAGGTACGTAACGATATCTCTGAACTTCCTTCGTACATGCCTTACTTTGTTGTATAGAATTATCTCCCAAAAGTCAAGACTGGCCACGTTGTACCAGAGGTAGACCTGCCACGTATTAAGGATCGCCTTTCGCAGGTCAGGGGTTCAGTGGTAGAGTGTCCTCTGGTAGGTTTTTTCCTATCCTGGCGAGAAGATTGGCGCTCACATCACCCCAGGATTTCTTAATCGATGACAAGGAGTTCGTGGAGGGGATAGACTGGCTGGGGTTGAACCCCACGCTTCCGATCTACATCTGACCACAGTCGTGCTGTCAAGGCTTAGGGTTGGTGTGGGGAAACTAATGTATCATGACTTTATATATGCTCGCTTCGTGAATATCTATTGAAACACCCATCGGTGCAGTTTAGTGCCCCACGTGCTGTTCGCTGATTTTGATCGGATGGCCCGCTGGGCCTGTAGCGGTGAGTGCTTGATTGTATGAATTTAGAAAAAATCTCGTGCACGTTTGGTCGGGCCGTTTTCCTGAACCTTGGACCTGACGTGCATGAATGGATTCAAACTTCGAATGTGTCCGCATATTACTAAGTAGGAAGATAAATGAATAATTAACCTTTTTCGAACCCCACAAATCGTAGTACCGTGCCGTTCGACGCCCCTAGCTTCCGCCCATCAGCTACCCGACTGACAAATTGTCCAATGAACATTTATGTCTGAGAGCATACACTTCGAAGCGCATTCATGATAGTAGAATTTCTTGGTCAAGGTTTTAACCAAGAAGGGCGTGTCGTCTTCTAGTTCTAATTCTTGCAAGATTGTCCTTCTGTCATGAACTCGCTCTTGTCATGTGAATTTACATATATTTCCTTTCCTCATCGCTCAACCATCACTTAGTTCTGGGTTTTGCCGAGTATCTCCTTTTTCCCTAACGTCGTGTTAGTCTCTTCTCTCACTGAATCTAGGGTCTTTGTTGTTGTGTCTGCGGTCGCGCCGAGTCGATTCGGATATGTTTGACACTTCACGTTGTCAGTGACGTGGCTGCACCGTTGGCCGCAGCACGTTCGTATTACTGTTCAGTAACATTGCGTCCCTATCACTCCCACATCCCTTCCTCGATTCGTATCCATTAGCGAGCCATGTATACCTAGTTAACCGGTACGTTTTTAAGCATTTCACCTCATCTCTGCCAACGTTCGTCATCCGTTTCCCCTTTGAACAAAACCGAACTTCCTCTTTCCGGGACTTTTGTGCGCGGTATAAAAACCCGCACTTTGTTGAGTTTCCGCAGTCTCAGGCGCGTGCTTCCGAAGTAATACCAACTCAGGTTTTACAGGGAACCCGTACGAAACGCGTAAGGTAAAACAAAAGTCCCTACGCACTACGAAAAGCCGGCGAAATAAGGTTCAGCCGCAACGATACAGTAAATGGAAATAACCGGAGTCACGTGTCGAGCTCGTACAGCGTCGACTAACTCCAACACACTTAAGGTCAGGCTGCCCGCTAGAGGCACACAACGATGAATTTGGGACACTGGAAGGCGATGCCGTCGCTATTTCCCTTGCGGACAACACGCTAGAACTCTGGATTTGTATAGCGAGACGAAACCGCGGGATTTTCACAGAGCTCTGCCCACTAACCTTGTTCTTTCTTGGTCGTCATATCTCTGAGTTTCCCTGCACGTCTCATGTTGTTGCACAGAATTTTGTTCCAAATGTCAAGACTACCCACGTATAGACCTGCCGTGGATCAAGGAACGCCTTTCGCAGGTCAGGGATACTGTCGTCGAGTACCCACGGGTACGTCAACCTGCGAGAGATTGGTGCTTACTCGTCTCCCCAGGATTTCATGATCGATGACAAGGATCTATATCTGATCGCAGTCGTGCTGGCAAGGCCTAGGGTTATTGCTGGGAAACTGATGCATCATGACTTTATCTTCTTGAATCCACTGAAACACGCATCGATCCAATTTAGTACTCCACGTGCAGTTCGCTGGTTCTGATCGGATGTCCCGCTCAGCGGGCCTGTTGGTGTGCATGAATTTCAAATTACCGGAGATTTCGTGCACGTTTAGTAGTATGACTTATCCCACAACACATGCCATATTACATGTACTTCCGATTCCTCACGACAGAGCGCCTAGCAGCACAAGAACAATAAAGAAGCGCCCGGCGGTCAGAGGCGCAATGGTGGAGACACATGCAGGCGGGAATGTACAGGTAGAGTAAGGCGGGATGGATCGCTAGCGGGCGGAACTTTTCCAGATCTGTCAGGGTTGGCGCGGAGAAAATAATATATCACATATACACTTACCAACTTCTTGAATATCTACTGAAACACGAGTCGGTGCAGTCTAGCACCCAACAGTTCGCTGCTCTTGATCGGATGTCCCGCTGGGCAGTAGCAAATGTAACTATGGGCTCATGGAT
>MU837030.1:30273-94693 GCA_029603245.1 Rhizopogon salebrosus TDB-379 | reverse complement strand
CATGGATGGCAAGGAATCGGAAATTCCAGGCGCTTTTGGTCGGGCCGTTTACCTGACCTTCGACCTGACGCGCATAAATTACTATGAAGTACCTGAGTGCAGACAGATACAATGACTCGGAGTCCGCGGACACCTACTAACTAGCAGGACTATGCACGAGAGTGCAACACATGATGGCCAAGGACCAGGCACATTCATCCTCGACTTTGTTTCAGTGTCATTGTCATCGTGATGTTGAACATGAAGTCAGGGATGGAGCAGAACACTATTTTCGCAGTGTGTCAATTAGGGAACTGTGCCACTAGTAGGCAAAATGCAGCAAGGCCTCGCATAGGAGAATGCTACCCGAGTTTAGAACCTAGCAACAATCAGACGAGCATGACAGTGAGAGCACACCATTGAAATCTGGATCATGCCAAGTTGCCTAGACGACATCTGTGGTATGGTTGATTCAAGTTGGGAAGATGAGTATTGAGGACGTGTACAACGTAGGTAAGTCAGGACTACCAAACTTTAACAGAGGGACTGACACCACTGAAATCTGGGATGTACTTTGTATACCCCAAATTTCAGTGAAGGCCGGACACGGAGCCCGAGCAGGTGGTACTAAATGTAATCTTGTAAAAAGGGCCTACTAGTAGAAGCGCCGGAAGCTTGTTTACCTTGTTGGGCCGCCAGGGAACGGGAAAAGGAAAGGGGACTCCATGGCTGGTCTATTTTGCCCGTTAAGTAGTATGTGACCAGGACCCCTGGTAGCCAGGTTGTCCTCATATTTTCGCTTTGGTCAGTGTTTTGACGATTTCAAAGGTGCCTTACTATATACACATATCGGATCATTCGGACGCAGACTGCAGTCGACCACCTGCAGATAATCCAAAAGATGAGGTCTAGGAGCGATATCGTGATGAGCCTGAGGTGCTTAGCCTTGCAGAATCGAGGCTCGAAAGACGTCACCACATCAGAAGCCTTACATCCAAAAAAAGTTGAAGTCGTGCGCTTTCTACGGAGATCTTCTGCTTTGTGCCGTACATTGGCAATGATTAATCCCGTTCGTTCTTGATCTGCATACGATGCAAGCAACAATATTTCCGACTTTCCTTTGTTTTCTACGTTACAGCACAGGATTATGTTCCAAAAGACCAAAGGTTAGGATTGGTTACGTAGTCAAGAGCCACAGCTGACAGTGCTACGGATCAAGGAACGCCTTCACAAGTCAGGTGTTTAGCCATCGAGTGTTCTCTGATCATGATACTGGTTCCTATCCTGGCGAGAGATTCGCGGCGTCGCGCCGGCCTGTCAGTCCAGGATTTCTTAATCGATAACAAGGAGTTTGTGCCAGGCGTTAAGCCCGAGGGCTCGATCAATACTTAGTAGCCACTTGAAAAATGACGCTTCTGCGATATCATAAGAGCTAGATCTAGAGAAGGTGCGCGTGCCCTCTCGTTCGTTGCGACTTCTGAGTATCCTCAATGTTATGGTTGATGATCACCGCCGTTTGCTGTGGTCGCCTGTGTACATCCACGCTGGATGAACTCTCTGAAGTTCTGGGCAGGATTAGATACCTCGCGTCCTTCGCACCCAAAATATCGATACCTGTGTTAGCAATATTGATAATTTACTCCAGGAATGCCAAGGCAGAGATTCATGCTTCTGTGCAACGTTGTTTCACTCCTTGCCATACAGGTTCAGTGCAGGTATTTTTGTTTATGGAACGAGGTGAGGAAGGTCTGTAAGGGTAGGTGATTAGATGATCTGATTACAATTAGATTGCTCACAGTACAATCTTTGACGCCACATCATCAGAAGTATCGTAACGAACAAGTCCAGTAGTTTCAAATCAAGGAATTTGAAACATCTAAACTTACTCTCCTCAGATGTGATTGGGTCCCGCTTCCTCACAACGTGCAAGCTTCTTCGGACGAAGCTTGATTTCTGTACATTGGAGTGGCCACGTCCAGGCTGTGTGGAGTGTCTCCTCCGACTGGACTTCGCTGTGCTAGTACTTACGAATCACAGCATTCAAAATGCTTGTACGTCCTCCCCCACGCACCAGCCGCACATTGAGTTCTAATACCACTTGCACACGGCATTTCATATATCGGTACGATCCGTTGCATTGCTTACGCCGGTGAGATAGTCACGCTGGCGCCGCATATAAAGGAACCAATTTCCTGCGAGTACGGCGGTATAGTGCACCCTGACACACCTGTGTTACTCCAATACGCGCGGTGAAGGCCAGGTGATGAACCACATAGCAAGGGCGCTTGTTGCCGGATCATCCAAGCGCGGAGAATGACCAGAAGGTTCAAGGTTTGGAAACCTGCATTGTCGTGCACCTGGCCGTCGAGCATCGTTGCCCTTGAACTTCCTTGGTTGCCAAGAACGATGGGGCTCTCAGCGCAGTACCGCACGGTTAACTATTTACCAGGAGAAACGACATGCGTAAGTTGCGATCAACGTCGTATTCGTTATTCGTCTGACAAACACTTTTCCCAGTGACGGCAGAGCGATCTGTGCCTGGCGAAATCCGGTTCCTCAGTTTGACGGCATTCATGATGTCACCGTTTCTGCCACTTTGTTGAGAATAGATCTGGAGATGTCATGAGAGTACTCAACGGCGTATTGATCCCAACGTATGGTTTTTCAGCCAGCAAGACCAAGATGAACTGGAGAGACGCCTCATATGAACAAACTGTGATCATCGTTCGGAAGTTCGAGAGGCCAGTGGCCACGAATGTCTACAAAAGGGGTTCGACCAATCAAATTATTATCGTATGTCCTTTGTCTTATATCGTTGCACAGTGCGCACTGCGCACCCGGTGCTAATTTCGTGTGAAAGATACGTGTCCGAACTTGTCCATATCCACTCGATGGGTGATTATCGTCGACAATTGACGCGCTAGCGTGAGTACTTCTAGAACCCTTTGCGTCGCAAGCTCTCCCGAATGAGAACAGCGGTGAAACTTATCCGAGCGTTATTTCACCGATATACAGAGAACAGCCTAGGGAAGTTCCGCAACCTGAGACGCACACCGATGATACCTTCTGGAAACTGTGGTATCGTACGGCAAGACAGGATCGTGAAAATTTTCACAGCCTGAGAGGTCTTCCGCCCTACATAATGTCATTCGTTCTTAGTGCGCGTACGAAGGCAAGAGTAATAAATTTCCGAGTTTCCTCGGTGCTTCTTTCAGGCCATCAGGCAGAATTGTGTGCCAAAGTTCAAGATCGGCCACGTACTCGAGACAGGTTAGGGGTTCAGTTACCGATTGCCCTCTGATCTGTCCGGTGTTCTGCGGTGGGATTAGATAAACTGGTATGGAAGAACTAATGTGTTTTGTTTTCACATTATCCATATAACTATGTACAACTACTTGTCTGGACTTGTCTTCAGGGTTGTGGGCGAATGACGATACTTATGGCCGCTGTCACCGCACGGAGTACCATGGAAAGCCGGACAAGGAGATTTCAGCAAAGAAGAGCTATGCGAGTAGAACTGAATGCCATGTGCAATGCATGGTGGTGGTCAGGAGGACACCGCGAGGTTTTCATATGTGGGCAGGCGGTTGCATTGAAAGAAAGTTCAAGCTCCATTTGTAGGTGGCTCGACAACTCGAATAAGGGTTTGCGGTGCAACGTCGGAGCCCAATAAGATTACCGCTTACATCGTGCTTTTGTGTTTCCCTTCCCCAGCTGACTGTACCTTTGCAATCGTTGCTCGTCGCCTTCAACGATGAGCGCGATAACCGACCCATATCGCCAGGTTCTATCCCACCCATTTCTCTCTCATCTCATTGCGCTGCTATCAGCCTACGAGCTATGTCCTATGTCCACGCCACCCCCGCGCTACGACGGTCCTGCAGATTGGCAGACAGATTCCATTCTTCGCTCTCTCGGCGCTGTTGCACGCAGAATGTACACTGCAGAAGATGCCGTGGCTTCGATTAAAGCCTCAGAGTGCTGGCAAACAAATGGGCCAGAGACAAAGAAAAGACGCAGTGTAGGCAACACTCCCATATCATCATCTTGCCCTCCTCAGAAAGAGACCGACCCTTCTTCTTCCCTTCTTAAGCAGTCTAGCACGATCGTCAATGCCTTCGCTCTGTCTTCCGGTTCTCCTGGATCAACTTCACGTTTCCCGACAAGC
Source organism: Rhizopogon salebrosus TDB-379 (assembly GCA_029603245.1). Taxonomy (NCBI): domain Eukaryota; kingdom Fungi; phylum Basidiomycota; class Agaricomycetes; order Boletales; family Rhizopogonaceae; genus Rhizopogon; species Rhizopogon salebrosus. The sequence goes on along the minus strand of MU837030.1, from coordinate 90,546 downwards.
CCTTCTTCAAACTTCGCAACCGCTGCAGCATCCCCGGATGTCGATGTCGACATGCAAGCGGCCGATAGCACAAATGATGCTACCGACGGCGATCGCACACCTGGAAACAGAACACATTCGGTTCGCGCAAGCGCAATGTCCTTATCACTCGACGGTATTGACGCTGCAACTCTTCTTCGGTCATTTCACAACGGAAGCTCCGCCTCGGCACCCTCAACCTCGCACATCGAACATATCGCCTGCCCAACATGCGGAAAGGCTATCACCGACACTTTGACTATGAGCCGGCTCAATGGCAGCTTTACCGGTTCCGACTCTGGTTCTCCTCTCGTCGTCCCTCCCGGTCCTCTTGCTGCAGCGGCATTTGAAAGCGGCATGAGTGCTGTTGAAGAACTGAGGCTCCTTAAGGCACAGGTCCAAGATGTTGCTCGTGTGTGCAATGCCGTGGCCAGGGGTGACTTGTCTCAGAAGATTACGGTTCCCGTCCAGGGTGTGGTCATGGTTCAATTGAAGGATGTCATAAACACTATGGTATTCTTATCGAGTTTCATGTCGAGAGCTCGCTCATGCACATCGTTATCAGGTCGACAAATTGGGGCAATTCGCCAAGGAGGTTACTCGGGTCAGCCAAGAAGTCGGTACAGAAGGGTAACGTCGTTTCTTATCCATATCTTTTCTGTTACTCAGCCATTCCAGTAAACTTGGTGGGCAAGCTCTCGTATTGGACGTCGAAGGTACCTGGCGGGAATTAACTGGGGTCGTCAACAAACTGGCTGCCAATCTGACCAATCAAGTCCGGAGCATCGCCAAGGTTACTAAAGCCGTCGCCCTCGGTGATTTGTCGAAACAGATTGACGTCGATGCTCGTGGTGAAATTCTTGATTTGAAGAATACTGTAAATGGAATGGTTATCCAACTTCGCGCATTGGCCGCTGAAGTCACTCGTGTCACATTGGAAGTCGGTTCTCAAGGCAAGCTCGGTGGTCAAGCGCATGTGCCAGATGTCCAAGGCGTTTGGTTTGAGTTGGTTCGCAATGTATGCTCTTTGCCCTGTCGTATCGCATGGATGACTAATCTGACAATGCGTATTCAAGGTCAATCGAATGTGTTCAAGCTTGACGGACCAAGTACGATCTATCGCGAAAGTCACAACGGCTGTCGCCAAGGGCGACTTGACACAGAAGATTGAGATCCAGGTCGAAGGCGAGATGTCGACTTTGAAGGGCACCGTCAACTCTATGGTGGACCAGTTAAGCGCCTTCGCATCAGAAGTTACTCGTGTCGCGCTCGAAGTCGGTACGCAAGGTATATTGGGTGGTCAAGCTCGAGTAGAAGGTGTGCAGGGTACATGGGCCGACCTGACACGCAATGTCAACGTGAGTATAACAGTGCTCTTATTTCACCGAGCATCACTGATACGCTGTGGGACAGAAAATGGCCAGCAATTTGACTGATCAAGTGCGATCGATTTCGGAGGTTACAAAGGCGGTGGCGCTAGGCGATCTAAGCAAAGTCGTCAACGTCGATGTGCAAGGAGAAATGCTGGACTTGAAGATGACTGTCAATTCTATGGTTGCTCAATTATCTACGCTCGCCAATGAAGTCACTCGTGTGTCATTGGAAGTCGGTACGGAAGGTATCCTGGGTGGTCAGGCATACGTCCCCGATGTGCAGGGCATGTGGAAGGTGGGTTGCAAAAATGAGAAATGACGCCATCTCTGACGTTCACTACAGGTTCTTACAGATAATGTCAACCTCATGGCCATGAATTTGACCAACCAGGTGCGGTCGATTGCAGAGGTGACGAAAGCTGTTGCTGGTGGCGACTTGACGAAGAAGATTGAAGTCGACGTGCGCGGCGAGATCAAGGAATTGAAGGAGATCGTCAATGGCATGACTGAGAGTTTGAGTCTCTTCGCTGATGAAGTCACTCGTGTCGCAAGAGAGGTCGGCACGGAGGGAAGATTGGGAGGTCAGGCTCGCGTAACTAATGTCGGTGGTACATGGAAGGTGAGTATGGTGAACGAAGTGGGAATCAACGCTAACATCGAATAGGACTTGACGGACAACGTGAACGTCATGGCAGCTAATGTAAGTGCACTCTAGGATCACGGATGCTGATGCTGATTTTCCCTGGGTCGTAGTTGACTTTACAAGTCCGGACAATTGCTGTTGCAACCGTGAGTATCACTTACCCAGACGCAGTTCTCGTGTTGAGCTTGTCATCAGACTGCTGTCGCTCGCGGAGACTTGACTCAACAAATCACTGGTGTCTCTGTGTCTGGAGAGATGTTGAGCTTGGTCAACACGATTAACGACATGATTGCTCAACTGGCAATCTTTGCCAAGGAAGTCAAGAAGGTCGCATTCGAAGTCGGTACAGAGGGTAAACTGGGTGTCCAAGCCGAGGTGGGCAACGTCCAGGGTATTTGGCAAGAAATCACGTAAGTAAGAACATAAAAACAAGGAGATTGGTACTGACATCGTTGTAGGATGTCCGTTAATACCATGGCCGGAAACTTGACAACTCAAGTGCGTGGCTTTGCCCAGATCTCGGCAGCGGCTATGGACGGAGACTTCACGCGCTTTATCACTGTCGAGGCCAGCGGAGAGATGGACTCTTTGAAAACACAGATCAATCAAATGGTTTTCAATTTGCGTGACAGTATTCAGAAGAACACTGCGGCAAGGGAGGCGGCTGAGCTGGCGAATAGAAGTAAATCTGAATTCCTCGCTAACATGTCGCACGAAATCAGGTAATACTCTTTCCTTCGTGTCTCGGTATCTCACACCCAACACTCCACAGAACACCCATGAATGGAATAATTGGCATGACGGAACTTACCCTCGACTCTGATTTGAATCGATCGCAACGGGAGAGTTTGCTCTTGGTGCACTCACTGGCTCGTTCGCTACTACTCATTATTGATGATATTTTGGATATCTCGAAGAGTAAGATTCTATTTCCGATGACGAGATATTCATCTGATGTACATGTCCCGTAGTTGAAGCTGGTCGAATGACCATGGAAGCCGTCTCTTACTCCCTTCGTCAAACGGTATTCGGCATCCTAAAGACCCTTGTTGTCCGCGCCTCTCAAAACAACCTGGATCTCACGTATGACGTTGATCCGGACATTCCTGACCAACTTATCGGCGATTCGCTACGTCTTCGTCAAGTGATCACGAATTTGGTCGGTAACGCTATCAAGTTCACTCCATCCAAGGTTTCCCGCAAGGGCCATGTTGCACTTAGCACGAGGCTACTGGCGCTAGATGACGCGAGTGTCACCCTAGAATTCTGTGTCACCGACACGGGAATTGGCATTGCGAAAGACAAACTGAATCTTATCTTCGATACCTTCTGTCAAGCGGATGGTTCGACGACGAGAGTGCGCCCATGTTTTTTTCATTTCTCACAGGGATCGTAGCTGATCTCATGACAGGAATATGGTGGCACTGGTCTAGGTCTTTCAATTTCCAAGCGCCTCGTTAACCTCATGCAAGGCAACATGTGGGTCGAGAGCGAGGTCTCGAAGGGAAGCAGATTCTTCTTTACGATCACGTCGCAGATTTCGCAGAGCACCATTGAGATCACGCTGCAGAAGATGCAACCATTTCATAAGCGTGCTATCTTGTTTGTTGACACCCTCAACGATACCACTGGAGTTGTGCAGAGGATCCAGGAGCTAGGCCTGAGACCTTATGTCATCCATGAAGTCAGCGAGGTCGCCGACAAGGAGCGTTGCCCGCATATAGATACTATTGTCGTGGATTCCCTGAGCATGGTACGTCACTTTGAGTGTCACATGAGTCGTTCCTTGCCTCATTTTTTCATCATAGACTGAAAGTATTAGGGAATATGAGCACCTGCGCTACATTCCCATCGTTCTTTTGGCACCTTCGATGCCACGTCTGAACCGTGAGTATGTGAGGGTGTGCTCTGATAATGTGGGGTTGACAGTCCTAGTTAAATGGTGCTTGGACAACAGCATCAGCTCGCAGGTTACTACTCCCGTTACTGCTCAAGATCTCGCTTCAGCACTCATTTCCGCCCTGGAGTCGAACACAGTCTCACCTGTCTCGGCACCGAATGACATTGTCTTCGATATCCTGCTGGCCGAGGATAACATGGTTAACCAGAAACTCGCAGTCAAGATTCTCGAGAAGTATGGTCATACGGTCGAGATCGCAGAAAATGGAAGTCTAGCTGTCGATGCTTTCAAGGCACGGATACAGCAGAGCAAGCCATTTGACATTATCTTGGTTCGTCTTTTCTTTTCAGTCAATGGTCCACAGCGGTGATACATCCCACAGATGGATGTGTCTATGCCCTTCATGGGAGGAATGGAGGCAACTGAGCTTATCCGAGCGTATGAAATGCACAAGGGCCTTATACGAATCCCTATCATCGCTCTCACGGCTCACGCTAGTATGTTGCATCCCATGGTTAAGTGAACGTAACTGATTTGCATTTTCAGTGATTGGCGATCGTGAGCGTTGTCTGCAGGCAGGCATGGACGATCACATTACCAGTATGGTCCCGTTATCTATGTAGCTTCTCAGTCTTATTTGATCCGTATTCTACAGAGCCCCTCCGTCGTGGAGATCTCTTGAACTCGATCAACAAACTGGCGGGCGAGCGCGCACAACTAGTGAAGCAGCATCACCTCCTCCACCGGCCACCTGCTCTCATGGCACCGTGACTGGTACTTCTCTGCTTGATTTCATTGTCTTTTAGGATTTGTATACCCTTGTTTTGATGTCGATTTCGGCTTGTTTGATACTGACGCTTATGGCTTTCCAACGCTACCCCATGACAGATTAATCTGTACGATAGCATGTACTTGTGTTCTGTTCGCACTGTCTCATATTCTTCGGGCAATATCAGATACGTTTATATGGCGTTGTATTATTCATCATACAGGAGGAGCTCGGATCGTTCGGCCATTAAATACAACTTGAAGTATGTGAGAAAGATCAGTCAATCTCAGAGACGTCAGAGCTGTCAACTGTGAGAGATTCGCACAGATCTAAGGTCATGATGGGAGCCTCTGGGCACTATCAAACAGAATGTGTGTAGCTAGGTCATTCGAGAAAAAATTAGTGAATGACAGAACGCATCCCAACTGGTAAGTACAATGTGTTGCATATTGAACCGTACTTGCACTTCTTCCACAGTTTGGCCCCACTAACTACTCGCGACTTTTAGTGGCCAAAATTAGTCACTGCCACTGTCATGACGCTCACTCGAGAAGTTGAACACCAGCACGCTGAACTGTCAAAAACCTATCATTCTTCAGGCCGCACTATGAGTGGGTACTAATCACTGCGAATAGCTGGCGAGGCCAAATTTTGAGAAGTGTAGCTGCAGTTTGAAATGCAACACATTGTAAGTGAATCGTAATAGCGAACGTGAGTAACGATTCCTAGTTTTTCTTCTCTCAATAACCTCACTGTCGAGTTGACATTGATCAGTCGAGGGCTGGTTGTGATCACACAGCATGGGTTTGATCAGAATGATCCCCATCTGTCAGTCCTACATTACTCCGCAACAAATAAACGAGTGACATGCCAAGACGGCGTGATATTTTACCAGTGGATTTGGATAGGTATGTGCCGATGGTCAGGAAAATGTAGCCCAAGTTGGCACTCGTGCTTAGAGGATGAGGACGCCGCAAGCAATGGCAACAGCGACCCCGAAGGCTCCGGTAACCGCCTTCATACCCAACGCACCACCGGTCTTGCCACCGAGGGGGTTGCTACTAGAAGATGAGCTGGTAGCAGTGGTAGAACCACTAGTGGCAGTAGCCGAGATGCCAAGGGAGGTGGTAGATGAGCCCGAAGATAAGCCCGTAGATGAGCTGGCGCTTCCGCCGCTAAGCTGTAAATACACCGTCAGGTCATCGCATGCGAAACGGTGGAACCATCAACTCACAGTGAGATCTCCATTGCAGGCTTCGTTCCAGCTGCTAATGGAGGACTGAGCATCCGACTGAACAGACGGCTCGGCCTCAGTGAGACAACTCATGCATGATTGAAGCTGGGAGCCGATGGATGTCGCGCAAATGCAAGATAGACTGCTTCCACAGTTCTGAGGAGAAAGTCTCAGCAAATAGCAGAAGCTTGTCATGCGTACGCACGGTCATTGTGTTGATGACTTGGCAAGAAGTTTGGCATTGAGCAGGAAGGTCGCTGGTGTCGACCTGGCGCACAGCAAGGGAATTAGGAGAAGCATCACGCGCAACAGGGTAGACTAGACACGACGAGAACATGTCAGTTAACCCATAGACACGGGTGCATCAATGAACATACCGTGTGCGACAGCAGCAAGAGCGTTAAGGAGAGGTGTGATTTGAACCATCGGTACTAAGTTGTGATACTGTGACTGGCACACAGAGTTGACTGGAGTTGAGAAAAAGAGAAATGGAGAGCAGAAAATAAGTGAGTGAGTCCTATAAGTAAAAAATTTCAAGCATGAGGTAAATATCAAGTTGCCTGTCAATATCAGAAGGCAGTGTAAATAAAAGTTACAGACCCTGAGGAAGATCGCATCCGACCTGCCAAGACGGACTGTAGGCATTTAACGTTCCGAGTTTGATCAAATCACTATTCCTCGTTGCTCCCAGGCAATGCCACCCAGTACTGGATCCCATTATTTTAAGAAACCAGTTCATTGCACAGTCACAAGATGTTCGGGTCAGGTGAAGTGGGCTAGCTTATCTGGATCCGGTGCCCTCTAGGATGAAACCGTCTGGGTCGATGACGCAGAAAAAAATGATCGGCAGGAGCTTTCGACAGTCTGAATCTTCGTGACCTCAATGCAGGGCCGCCAATAGCGTGGTGCGATCATCGGTCGACACGAGACCGCATATTAATTGTGTCATGTTAGAGTCAGATAGACTGACGTACGTTCGACCTCATGTCCGAGCCGGTGTCATCGCATGTAACAAGACCTAATAGGACAGTAATAAGTAGTCCAACAACCCGCAAGATTGTTTGACGAGTAGATGTGATAGCGTCATTAGTGCATATGACACTCTAGAAGTACAGACGCTTTTGACGTTCTGTACATACTACTTTTTGATGGCATGGAAACTGATCGATGATGGTCGTGACAGCATGTCGAAAGTGCACCAACTTGAACTCGAAGTGGCACTGGATTGCTGTCAGTGTGGTCAAAACTTGTGGCCGATCCGGTGCCATGCAAGCAAGTTTGCTGTTATTATCAGTACTGTCCAAAACACATCATGCTATAATAAGGTCCCGGGAATCAGCATTCGTCAGCAATCTGAGCGTTATCATCGCCACCAGCATGCGGCCTCCCGGACTTCTCATTCACCCATGTCTGCTGGGAGTACCGTCCTCGAGGAGCAGCCTTTACTGTCCAGCTCGAAGCCGCCGAGCTATCATGACAGTTCCCTGGAAAGTCGCATTCCGGATGAAGAAGCGGTCATCTTGATAGACGAGGATGACATTAGTAACTCTCCGAAGGAGCCGTGGACCAGAACGCAGATCACCGTCTATGGCGTTCTGACACTGCTAGGATTATTTATATTGGCCATATTCATCAAAGGTTTTATTGATGCTGATGATGTCGAGGTATGATATGTCGTGGATTTGGACGTGTTCCTCCATGTTCAATTCCTGTTAGTTCGATCTTGGGAAAGCATTTAAGAGTGCACTAGGAGGAGGGTTGAGTGGTGCCGCAGGTGAGTTTATGACTAGATTCATCTCTGCCACAATTTTGATGTCCTGGCAGCCATGGTACTGCAGGTGCTGACGCTCATGGTATGATATTCCTTGCGCGGAAATGTTTTCCTTACTCAAAATCATGCAGCCTCTGCGAACGATCATGAACTACCAATACCGATATGGTGCCACGACGACGCAGGCTACTAAGATCTTATACGCCGACGGCGGGTGGACGCGGTATTACCAAGGCCTCACGGCAGCCCTAGTTCAGGGACCGGTATCCCGCTTCGGCGACACTGCTGCTAATGTAGGCATCCTTGCCCTCCTGCAAAGCAATTCATACATGAGGACCTTACCTGCGCTTGTAAAAACTGTGTTCGCGAGTGTCGCTGCAGCTTGTTTCCGGATGACGTTGACCCCCGTTGACACGATTAAGACGACCATGCAGACTCAGGGTAAGGAGGGTATTGCACTGCTCAGAGCTAGGGTAAGTATTCGTGCTATCGTGGCAATCTCCCATTCTCACATTCTTCCAGGTGAAGAAGTACGGCATTGGCTCCCTGTGGTACGGCGCTCTCGCTACTGCCGCCGCCACTTTTGTTGGTCACTACCCAGTAAGTACTTTTTGGTTCATACCTTCGTCACTCATTCTTCTCCAGTGGTTCGGGACATACAACTATCTCGATGCAGTCCTCCCACTTCCAGTTAATATACCACAGAAGCTCCTTCGCTCCGCGATCATTGGATTTGCAGCGTCTATCGCCTCTGATACCATCTCAAACTCTCTCCGCGTGGTGAAGACCTACCGTCAAGTGAACGCTACCCGGATCGGATATACCGAAGCGGCCCGCGCTGTGATTGCAGCAGATGGTATTAAAGGCCTGTTCGGACGCGGACTAAAGACCCGCATCCTGGCGAACGGCCTCCAGGGAATCATGTTCTCAGTACTGTGGAAGTTATTCTTGGATATGTGAGTTTTTCCATTGCAACGCATGGTGTGATCAGGTTCTGAGCAAAGTCCCGTGCTTTAGGTGGAATGAAAAGACGAACTAGGTATATGATCGGGTGTAATTCATGCGAATCATTGTTACCCCTGTACTTCATCCTACCAAGAGCTTGGTTTATCTAGTGATACCTAGACAGAATACTCTTGAATTCAAATGGAGTGTATGATAATGACCTATTCTTACCCTTCACGAGCGGCTCAGCACGTTAGTGAGACGGTAATATAGCGAGTGCAGTTGGTCGCTTTCCCGCCAAACTTCGCCTAGCGACGACATTTCCAGTTCCTGAAAAGATCATATGTAAGCATTACACTCCAGCTCCTAAATAATGGTTAATATGCAAGAAATGACGACTGTTCTTATATACGAGGTACTGAGAACTCTTCCTAATACCCATCCTAGTCAACGGCAAATGATTTCTTCCATCCATTTGACAATACACCTGCAAGCCATCCGTGTTCACGATCTCCGGTCCATGGCCTGCAGCACCCGTGGACGTTCGCTCTCCCAATCATCCCAGCATACCGCCAACATTGCCAGATCCGAGCTGATTGTGCCAGGGAGAGGATCCCCCTCCCTCTCCCTTTCTCCATTCGACGCACGTGCCTTCGAGGCCGGGAACACCACAAACCTGCGCATGATGCCCTCCAATTTAAATCCCAATCTCTGTGCAGCATTAACACTCCTCGTATTCTGCGGGGTTGCTTTCCACTGTACGCGGCGGAGTCCCAGGCCATGCGGGGGCAAATCGAAGGCATACAAGAGGAGCAGACCGACGGCATTCGTGGTGACGTGTGTCTGCTGGAATGGCGGTAAGATAACCACGAGACCAATCTCTGTGGAGAAGTTTACAGGAGATGTGTTTATGTATGCGATGATGCTGCCGAAGTTGGCTGATGTGGGGTTTGAGGAAGGATTGGTGTCGCCGCTGCGCGTTTTATCGATAACGGCAAAGAGGAGCGCTGTGTTGTCGGAATCCATGCGACGATGGACCATTTGTCCAATAAAGTCTGAAACGTCTCTAAAGGGCTCATAGCGAAAGAAGTCTAAGAGCTCTGGATGGGCGACCGAGCCTTGGAAGTAGAGATCTGCATGCAGATCAGGCTATCGATTCATTTCAGCAAGTGGTAAGTAGTGCCCATGTGCGACTTACGTCGAAGGGTGTGAGCCTGACCCGTTCGTTCTCCAGCACACGCACAGGGAAGCAGAAGTTGACATCATATGCTGCAATCGACGTTGTGATCTCTGGTTGGGACATGGTACGTTAAGAGTTTACCGCAGTCAGTGGGTCGAGTTATTCGAATCACGACTTCAGTGCTTGATACCATCGAGTGTATCATCTATTTAATATAAATAAATAGCGGCCGCCAGAAAGTTTCCGGGCTACATTTTGTTAGCGGAAGACTCACCTAAGAATAAAATCCGTCGATATGCGGTCCACCTACTTTTTTTTTTCTGCAATTATGATATATATTTTCAATAATGTGTATGAGATAAAGCTAGCTAAGTCTTTGTCATATGTGGGTCAAATGCCTGATGTGCAGCAATAGCGGTATAGACAAAGTCACGACGATGGTCGCATTATTAAGGTATATGATGTTCACCACTTCGGCTCAAGACTTTGATACTGGTGCTCTTCGATACAGCGAATGAGTGTACGTCGCTTTCCCATCAAACTCATTCACCTAAAGCTGGGTTATCAGCGTAAAAATCTGATTTGACTTCGCCGATCACAATGAAGATCTTGGCGTCGCTCACGTGATGGGAGCGCAAACAAACGCAAAGCGAACCCACCAATCATTGTCTTCTGAAAGATCATAATATTAATGCCAGTGCACCGATCAGAGGATGCGTGGATCCGGAATTAGGACGAAGGAGGCTCTGTCCGCGAGCCCTACTACTAGTAGTCTCCCCTAGCTAGACCTCGGGCGAGGGAGACAGGCGAAATGCTTTCGCCGTGTCACTTGAAGGTTAACCAACATTGAAGCTTCGAAGCGTTCCAACCGTGGCGTTCCTCAGGCTGTCAACTACTCGTCGAATATTCATTATTCCTTAATCTTATCACGTTCCTCGGCCCGTGTGCCATTATCCGATGCGCCTGCCTGCATCATTCAGCCACTCTTCTATGTACATCATTCAAGTATTCTGGCGCGTCCAAACACCCTTATCATGATGATGTTGTCACACATTGATGCGCCACGACCGTGACCTCATTAGAGAACAAGGACCCCTCGCGGTGGGCTCCAAGTGTGATTCCACCACGTGGAGTTCATGTTTTTAATTGTCCTTGTGCTCTCTCCCACTCCTCTGGGCTGGCCGCATTCGTCATCTTTACTTGCCATGCCAGCCACTAGATCGAAGATCATGTTGCTCAGCTTCGCAATCAGAACCTCGCACCTAAATGATAATTTCGAAGGACTAGGTTTAAATTTCACAAAACCAAGTGGGGTGCCGGTGATCCACACTGGATGTGAAACGACAACTGACATCTAGGGTACAGGGTACCCTGAGGAACTCTTCCTGGAGTCCATCCAAGTCCATCCAAGTCCTAGTCAACGGACCCAATTCATAATCAATTTGCAAGCTATCCGCGTTCGTCGTTCGGTCTATCCACGATCTCCGATCCATAGCCTGCGGTAGCTGTGCATGCTCGTTCTCTCAATCATCCACAATGCCAACATTGCCATATCCCTGCGGGTGTGCCAGGGCGCAGATACCCCAACAAAGTAATGTTCATGTGCGACTTACGTTGAAGGGTGTGAGCTTGACCTGTTCGTTCCCCGGCTTACACACAGGGAAACAAAAATTGAGATCTTATGCTGCAATCGACGTCATGATCTTTTGTTGGGACATGGTATGTTTAGAGTTAATCACAGTCAAGGGGCCGAGTCATTCGAGTCACAAATTCGGCGCCTGAACGCATTGAGTGTGCCATCCACATAAATAATGTCTGTTCGAAAGGTTTTCGGGCTGCATTTTGCGAGCAGAGGACATCTGAGGGTAAAATCAGTCGACGAGGGAGAGGAGGCTCTGTGGGTCGCATTAGCCTCTTGTATTCAAGTGGAGTGTATCATATTGACCTACATGCTTATGTATAACGTACAAGGTATTGAGGAGTTCTTGGTCGATGGTTTGAAGTTCTTCCACCAAATAACAATACGTTTACAAGCCACAGGTGTCCAATTCTATTCATGATCTCCGGTCCATGGCCTGCAGCACCCGTGGACGTTCACTCCCCCAATCATCCCAGCACAACGCCAACATCAAGGTATCCCTGCCGACTGTTCCGGGGCGCGGATCCCCCTCCCTCTCTCTTCCTCCATTGGACGCACTTGCCTTTGAGGCCGGAAGGATCCTATCCCAGCGCAAGGTAGCCTCCAATTGGAATCCCAATTTCTGGACAACACCAACGCTCTTTATATTCAGCCTGTTGGCCTGCCATTGCACACGACGGAGTCCAAGGCCATGCGGGGGCAAATCGAGGGCGTACAGAAGGAGTAAGCCGATGGCATTCGTGGTAACGTGTGTCCGCTGAAACGGCGGTAGGGTGATGGCGAAACCAAGCTCTGTGGATAAGTGTATGGGAGATGTGTTTAAGTATCCCATGATACCGGCGAAGTTAGCTGGGGTTGGCTTTGAGGAGCTGGTGCCAGTGCGTGTCTTATCGATGATAGCATAGAGGACTGCGGTGTCAGAGCTCATACGACCTTGGATTAATTGTTCAATGAAGTCTGAAACGTCGCTAAAAGGACCGAAGGGCAAGAAGTCGTAGAGCTCGGGATGTGCAGCTGAGCCTTGCAAGTAGAGATCCGCGTGCAGATCAGGCTATCGATTCATTTCAGTAGGCCATGAGTACCACGTGCGGCATGGTGTATAGTGCGACTTACGATGAAAGGTGTGAGCTTAACCCGCTCACTCTCCAGCTCACGCACAAGGAAACAGAAGTTGACATCATATGCTGTGGTTGACGTCGTGATCTCTAATTCGGGCATGGTATCAAGTTGAGAGTTAATCAGTCACCGGAAAGAGTTGTCGCCTGCCTGGCGAAGACTCCTAGCGGTGACTCGACTCGAATTAGGTGTTTGATCGCATCCACATAAATAGCCTGGTATTTTGGTCCTGGAGCAGAGATATCAGAGAATGCGTGCCTTCAATGAATCAAGACACCGATGAGCCTGCCCTTATCATTCAGCCACTACCTTATATATACCGTGAGACAGGCCTTGCATACTGCCACTTCACTGAGTCAGACAGCCCAAAGAACTCCAAACTCCCTTATACCGCGAACTCATTAGAGAACAAGAATCCCTCGCGGTGGGCTCCAATTGCGAATCCACCACGAGGAGTTCATGTTTCTAATCCGGGCTGGCCGCATTAATTTTCTTTGCTATGATCGAAGCTCACTTACTCAGGTTCACAGGCAGGACATTATTTGTTAATTTCAAGGGTTAGGTTCAATAAACGTTGGTTTGATTTGGTTCGCGGCTCTGCCTGAACTCTTTGAAAGCCCGAGCTGCCCCAAGCCAGGGTTTCCAGGCCAAGCTGGGCCGGCATATCACTGATACTCCGCAGTGACTATACTGTGCTTCCATGACCATCTGATATCTTGGAGATACAGGATGGTAATATAAATCATCTATGATGAAGTGTATAAGAAGCCGTGAAGTCAACGAGGACTGATATAATTATTTTCTCCCAGTGTCCATCACCATGGTGCGTGCTAGTCAAACCCTGTGGCTGATGTTAACGGTACTCACATCCTTATAGGGTTCTGTTGTTTCTGGCCTCGCTACTATCATAACATTGGGCGCAGTCATTATTGTGTTCACCATTGGCGTAATAGCCACCGTCAGTGCATTTTTCATATATTTCCACTACTCCCGGTGTTGATTTGCAGAAAAACAGATTATTGGCACAATCATGAACCTCATTTGCGACATCCTGTTCTGCAGGTGTTATTCTATCATGAAGCCCATTTTCGAAATCCTGTACTGCAGGTGCTGTTTTGGATCCCACGAGGATAGGGGATATGGATCAAGCTATTAAAATGCTGCAATTTCAGCGGCTGTTGCCTCGACTATCTCAACATGTTAGTACATGTCAGGTGCAGAGTTTGGGGAACAATGTGCAATGTTGACATATAACATGGGGATAAGTTGGTTTGTTTAGACAATCGAGCCTCGAAATCGATCAAGTCACAGTCGACCATTATGAACACCGGATTGATAGCTCAGGGGGTTCCGACTGGCGTCAGCGTTAACCTTGTTTGCTTCTCTTCGTTTGTGTCTTCAGCCCTGGCCCCTCACAGCTTCTCATCGACCCTACTCTCGTTATCGGCCGTGGTTTATATCCCGGAGAACATTACACGGCGAACAACGTCGCGCTCCGGTCGCCAAAAGAGACACCACACTGAGGCCCACAGCGATGCGCACCAGGACCCCACCGAGAGGTTAACGCGATCGCAATCCGCACCTTATCCATATCAATTTGGCACAGATCATGCACATGAATGACAACACCTGAAACGGATCTTTCATATATACCTTCTTTATCTTTCTCCGTCGTGGACGTGGAACTGATGACATCCGATGATCCAACGGTCCTTCGCGAGCGTTGGGCCGTTTGAACCAGGACACCAATTTGACGATCTGAATTTGCTGGATATCAGCCTGAAATGTATCGAACTTCTTGTCGCGCATGTAGTAATGCTTGATTGCGAAGAAGACTTCTACCATGGCGCCTGTCAAGGCTTCGTTGACGTCTCCGGGCTCCACGAAAGTGTTATCTCTCGGTATGCGACCCCGAGGGGGCATGCTGTGAAACTGAGTTCAATGGATTCAAATCCGTCTTTGTGTTTCGTTGGGATCAGCCACTTTTCGGTTTCGGTGTCCATCACAGAGGTTTCGTCTGCGCTCTCGTGAGTAGTTGACCGTGGCTTAGACGGCGGTACTCTGCCATCTTTGTGTGCATCTGCGCTTTCTAGATCAGACAGATAAACTGCATGTCTTGGAATGGGCTGTTTCTGGTTGATCATGTTGGCAGGATGTTATGGAAGAACCTGTACGCACTAAACGTCGAGTCAGTTAGAGGGCCTTGATGAATCCGTCATTCCAATTCAGCCAATCACCAAAACCTTTCGCATTGATGTGCACGAAAAGGGCACGAAATTGACGTGAATGATTTCGCGAAGACAACCACCTGTCACTGCTGCATAAGCATCAACAGGTTATCGAGCACAAGGACAGACTATCGAGCATGCGTTAATAGACATCGCTACTTCGCCGACAGGTGGTCTTAACCTATTCAATTTCTGTCGCTCTCTCTCGGAGCTCCGGAAGAGATTATTCGACTCTTACGGGATTTCGATCAGAAACACTTTCACGCAGCACACTCCCCCGAGCTCATAAGAGAAAGTGACAGATTGAGGTTGTTAGATGAACAAACCTCAGGATGGTGGCGATGGCTGACCAGACCTTTTCATGAGCTACGGTAGGAAGGGACGAAAAGGCGGACGGTGGCTTCGGGACAGACCTAGAGGACCACTTCCATCCGGCACTGTCAACCAGTAAAGATAGGAACAAACATAGTCTGTGCGGACAGAAATGAAGTGGTAACAAGCACAGTATGATATTACAACAGAGCCGTACAATAAACATAGCACATGAGTGGCAATCATTGCGACTGTTCTGCATAAACCTGCAAGGGAGTGACCAATGAGCGACGCTAATCCGTGTTTTTAATTGACCTCGACGAACCTTGATAGTCTTATCGGCACCACCAGTAATGAGTCGCGTTCCCGTAATATCGAAGGTGGAACAAAAGACACCGGCTTCCGCCTCAAGGGAGCCGGGTTGAGGCACATCATCAAGATTTTGAAATGGAGTCCCCGTGTTATAATCCCAGAATGTGAGCGTGCCATTATCACCTGAAAGAATTGATTTAGATTGAGGAAAGTCAATGGAGCAGGCGAGCTTACCACCAGAAAAGAACACGCCTTCTGCGTTGACGGAAAGGGTATTGATAATAGCATTATGGCCAGGAAAGTTGAATACAAATGCGCCCTCGGGACATTTCCATTTTTTGATGTTATTACCACCCGCGGAACCGGATGCGAAGGAGTATTCTGTCGGATGGATTGCCAGGGCCCTCACAGATTTTTTATGGTGGGTGAGAGTGACCATCGTCTTTCCAGCAGCTAGATCCCACAACCTAACCGGCATAATATCAGCCAGGGTGATAAACCACAAAACCCAACGTACCGAACAGTCGAGTCCATACTCCCAGTTATGACTTGTGGATCAGATTCTTGACACTTTACATCCGCTACTGTTGCGGAGTGACCGGCAAGGACATGAATCTGGGCCTTTGTACGCATGTCCCAGACACGAGCTGAGGCATCACGACCGGATGTAACCAAAACATCCAACGTCGGATGCAAACTCAATGAATATACACCGGAAAGATGACCATGATAGTGTCGAATAACTTTGTTGGCTTCAAGGTCCCAGCATTTGACCATCTAAAGGACTATGATCAATAACACAGGGTTGGTGGGTGACAGAATGACTCGCCTTGTCCTCACCACATGAAAACAAGTATGGATGTCTTGATGACACAGCTAGACCCCGTACAGTAGAGATATGACCTGTCAGGGAAAGCTTCAACTCCCCTGAAGCTAAGTCCCAAATTTTTATGACTCTGTCTCCGGCACCAGTAGCAAACCACTGATTGCCCGGCTCAACCGCCACGCTGCGAACCCATCCAAGGTGGCCAGAGATCACTCTGACGAGCTTCCATGATGGATGATATGTCGGTTTGATAGTACGAGTTGTTTTGTGCAAAGTCAAAGCCTCAGAGAGTTTGTTGGACGTAACGAAAGTTGACGGTTGCGCTTTGGGTGTGTTGTCTATAGTAGCGATCATCCTTGATGTGTCGCTTGATGCTGAATAAACTGGTCAGACCATCAAGTCAGAATGAATAAAATAACAACCCACGTCCAGCAGTGATCGCCTTTCTCTGCTCCTTTGGCCGCGCTGGACCAACTTGGCCCTGTTGAGCAAGTAATGCAGGAGGGAGTTCTTTGAAATCACGGTATTCATCATTAATCTTGACCGAGAGACGTATCCGCGCGCTGAAAGTCTCGTTAGCCAATATAGCCAGTGGCCAGAGCTTGATATGTACCTCTTCTCATCTTCCTTCATTCCGTCATTTGGACATGAAGCAAATATGTCTCGCGTGCGTTTGGCGCTCCTCTTCAGTAAAGGGTCCAGCGGTGGAAGGGCATCTGTACTCATTGAAGGCGCCTGCGGAGATGGAGCACTACTGAATGTCTTGTCGGCGTAGAGAAACTAGTACAGAGCTCGGGGTGGCTGACGAGTTTGGTTGTTGTTGTTTGGCTGTTTACGAGAAAGGAAATGAACGTCCAAACTCGCTTATCTGCATTGAGAGCCTCATGACTGTTTCCTTCAGCGACTCCTTTGTGTTTCCTTGTCTTTGTTCAGGTGGTTAGAAGGATAAAACGCCGTGCTTGAAGCTTGAAGTAAACTTAGTAGTAGACTTTGTTTCGTCTGTGATGTCTGAAGCAGCTGAGCTGAGGAAGCTCGTGAAACAGCTCCAAAACACGACTACAAATGAGGTGTGTAACAAGTCCTTCTAGGTCAATGCTTTCAGTTTGGTTTGCTGATGCAGTCCATTCCTGCAGGAAAAAATATCTATTCTGCAAATCCTGAAGAAAGACTTCAAAGTGAATGAATCGATCCTAAGGGTAGGTATTCATGCCCGATTTTTCCCTCGTGTTCGACTTACTGGTGAGAATTCGTAGGAAAGCAAAGCAGGTCTTGCGGTCGGTAAATTGCGGTCTCACGAGGCAAAGGAGGTCTCAGACTTGGCCAAGGAGCTCGTAAAGAAGTGGAAAAACGAGGTCGAGCGTGCTAAAGGAGGCTCAAAAGCGGCGACGAATGGCAAGGCAGCGCCAGGTGAGTTCAATCCGATGCCACTAGATTTTGTACTACAACTCATTCCCTTGATAAAGCTCGCAAGGGCTCGACATCGGTCACACCATCTACCCCCGCCACTCCCGTTCCGGTGAACGGGGGGTCCGGATTGCGTACTGCGAAAGGAGATGGTGCAAAGGCACTAAGCACCGGCGACAACACACGGGACAGATGCATGGAGCTTATTTATGATGGCCTTGCCCTTGACTCTGGCGCTCGTGAGTCGTTCGTGGACTTCAAGCTCGCTCCCACTAACCCCCAAAATAGCCAGCGATCTGATTATGAGTCGAGCAAAGGCTGTGGAGGCCGCTGTTTTCGCACAGTTTGGTAGTACTGATGGTGCTTACAAGGGTAAAATTCGTTCTTTGTTCGTCAACCTCAAGGACAAGGGCAATCCAAGCCTGCGAGAGAACATCGTCAGTGGCGATCTTTCAGCGGAGAAATTCAGTAAAATGACTAGTGAGGTATGGTAGTTATCGTATGTTCGATGTTTAGCGCTAATATGTCCCAGGAAATGTCTTCGGAGGAGCGACGAGCGGCGGACCAAAAAATAAAGGAGGAGAACTTCTTCAAGTCCTTGGGAGCTGGCGAACGAGAAGCCGAGACAGAGGGATTCCAATGCGGAAGGTGCAAGCAGGTGAGATCATTTCATTAAACCTGGTGACTTCGTATCGTATCTCATCGTTTGCAGCGCAAGTGTCGCTACCGTCAAGCGCAGACCAGAAGTGCCGACGAGCCGATGACAGTGAGTAAATATACAATGAAATTCGGGCTGAAGCTTATGTATATCTCTAGACATTTGTGACGTACGTAAGCTTATCTGTTGCGCGAAACATACTGAAGCTTGCCTCGTCTGCAGGTGTGTCAACTGTGGCAACAAGTAAGTAAGCTCTTATCGAGGAAATCCCTGTCTTACGTTCTTCACCTCCAGATGGAAGTTTTCGTAAATCTATGTCTTCCGAGAGGAGCTCTATCCAGTGTCAGCAATTTTTTTTCCTAGTCTACCTCTTTCATTGTCTTGGTCGAGGGATTGTTCTATTGATCCTAGATGGCTCTGTCGTAATCATCTTGTATACCTTCAATTTATCTTGCAAAATACCCCCTCGTATTTTGTACAGCCAAGAATTAGTTCCTGAGGGAAATATGGCCATTCCAAAGTGTTGACGAGTGATACTGACATCTTTGCTCCATTTAAATTTCTCGCTGGTAATCTGAACCCCACTGGTTTGACACAGACACGTTTTACGCAGGATCAGGCAGTGCTTCTACCACGCATACATACTATGAATTGGATTTCCTAACACGTGTAGGAGGTCGTGATAGAGGTGAGGCTACTCCGAATCTTCTCTTACTTCTGTGGTACCGTTGATATTTCCGTTAAATAAGTCGTTGGCTTCCGTCCCCTTTGTTCCCCGCACAATGGAAGCTCTAAGGTCAAGGACCGACCCACTCTCGAGACCTTCAAGCAATCCTCTAAAGCTGACATCTGCACCTTCCAAGCCACCCCCTGTAAAATCTATCATCCGGAACATCCATGCGCACATATTAGATGTTACTGAGGCAGCACTGAGGCAGAGGTCCGCCAACCGGACCAGCGGAGGAGCAAGGAGTGCAACTATATCCTGAGACATGATAAGCACAATTGAAGATCGGTTGAGCAGTAAATATGCTGTTGCATACGGTGGGGTGGAAAAAATCCTCTTGGCGAGCTATGTAGTGCAAGCCATTTACTTCGCGAAGCGTCAAGCGGACGTTGAGTCTTCAAATTTGTCAATCAAGCCCAAGTACCTCCTGATTCGACCCACCGTGCCTCACCGGGGGGGAAAGGGTTGTAACGGATATGAAACATCTGAACAACTTCGACAATGAGGACATTCAACATCTCGTCATATACTGATATGATGTTCGGTTTCTATTAGTACTATTTCTTACTTCAAATTAAAGTCACTCACTGACACTGAGAACCCGACTCTTGGTTTGAGGGCTCATGATGCGATACCACTGGTACACACCAAGGATTTCACTTCGCGAATTGGAGCGACATAGCGGATGCCAGAACTGCGCGTCAAGCGTGAAATAACGTGAAATAGTATGTGCGAGTGCGGACGCAGATCTAGTGGAGGTGAGGGTGGTTATGATGGACTGGATCTCGTGCTTGGGGTCCTGCATTGAATCAACTGTGCGAGAGGGGGGTAGGCGAAGCTGTTAAACTGTAGGATGGGTGACGTCATGTTATACATGTGCCCACAAGACTCGCACGTGGCCACCGGGTGACCTATAAAATTTATATAAAACCTCAACTCTGCAAACTGAACGTCTTGCTTGATTTCTATGTACCACTACCTAGTACCTGTGAGCTTACTTCTCACTTTCTGCACGGAACATAGAGTCGAACCTGACGCTCGTACCATCAGGTCATTCTGCAGTAACCACGGGTTCGAAGTATATCGCGATCCGCCATCGGAATGTGCATCTCTCTTACTCATTCAAATGCTCTTAGCAGAGATACGCTTCGGTCTATGCGACAACCCGGTGCTATGAAAAAATGATGCGCGGGGAGGTGCGAAGTATGTTTACCAAGGCGATTATAGATTTGTGTTCTGATTTGCAATGCAGTGAACTCTGACGAAGAATTGCTCTTCATCTCCATTTACACGACCTCGTTGCCCTCGCGTTGGTCGGTCACTGTTCCCGGAGCGAAACTCAAGTATCCCCTGAACTGAATTTTTTTTGCTGTACGAGGCAGCATCCCTGCCATTGTTGTTGTTGGGTTGGGGAGTTCAGAAAAGGTTCTCGCGATTTCACTCTCTTTCCGCTTTTCTACCACCAGATGAAGACCTCATCGCTGATCTGGAGAGTGATAATTAGGCCAGCTCGACTTGGTGGTAGCAGTGGTTTCGCCATCTCGAACTACCAGCCGACCACATTTGCTGATTTGTTTCCTTGCAGCACAATCGTTTGTTATTCAAACGTAAGACAATAATTCGGACTGTGCCTCTACTAGTACATATGTACAGTGGTCGACCTCTGAACAGGTTCTAGGTCAACCGAACAAAATGTGAAAGACTGCGACAAGGCTTACATAGTAAGGAGACGAAAGAAACCCAGGATGTTTCACCGTGAAGTTTGAACGCGTGAACACTGAAATGTTTGCAGTTTTCCAAGTCACGCACTTGAAGTTACTATGTAATCTCTCCCGGAAGACATGAAAACGTGCCCGTTTCGTGTTTCAAGTCAAGCGAGGTATTCAAGTTTGGATGACATAAATGCCAATAGTACCTACTTTGTATATGCTTGGTGAATCTTCCAGTGGTGGGCTGATATTGCGAGGATGCATGACATCTGACCGCTGCAAGCCAAACGACAAGTTCCCTAGCTACATCTCACGACCGACTAGTACTCGCCAACCATCCAGTGAGTCTCAATTACGTGCTTTCAAAACTGGGCTGTCCATCTCACTCGTTTTCAAGCTAGGTTAGTTAGTTTAGGTTATCATCTCACTCGTTTTCAAGCCGACAACACGCCCGATATCATCAATCAAATACTATAATATATTCCAATCTTTCTGGATGAATCTGTAATCGACCTTTCCTGTCAAGGCAGTAACTTCTACTCATCCGCGGCTCGACATCAGAGGAACTCTCCGCCAACCATTCGTTCCATGAGTGGACATCTTGGACGTTGCACGCGCGATGACGACGCTCTGGATGGTGGAGAGTGTGCTGAGAGATGCGGAGGTTGACGCGGGCGATAGATGCATCGGGCTACAGCTGTCAGTCTCTTCACAAAATGGCTCGACAAGCAGCCGATTCCCGCGTCGGACAATGGGAATTTGCAAATTACAAAGTCACATTGCCCAAGGCGCGAACCAGAGCTCTGGTTCCCACCCCCCTAAGAAAGAATTGTGCCACTCACCTTTCTGTCTAGGATGCGTCTGTCGTTTGGCAGCGTTGTTTGCTTGGTTCTTGCTCTTCTGCTTGAGGATTGGGGTGGGCTTACTCCGGCTGACGACCTCGGCTATAGCTTGCTTGAGGAGGCGGCAGACTTATGTCCTGCTGGTGACCCCGGTTCTAGCTCGGGGAAGCATCGCGCTGAACTCCAGTTCGCATGGTGAGGAAGCACTCGCTGACGATCCCCGCTCTTGCTTGGCGGGGACGCAGGCTAACTGTGCTTATGCCCCAGCCAGCTCGCTTGGTGAGGAAGCAGACTCACCGTGCCTATGCCCCGGCTCGAGTTCGCTTGGCGAGGAAGCATCGCGCCGACGACCACGCTCTAGCTCGAGGAAGCACCGTGCTGAACTCCAGTTCGCTTGGTGAGGAAGCATCGCGCTGACGGATCCTGCTCTTGCTTGGCGGGAACGCAGGCTAACCGTGCTTATGCCCCAGCCAGCTCGCTTGGTGAGGAAGCAGACTCACCGTGCTTATGCCTCGGCTCGAACTCGCCTGGTGAGGAAGCATCATGCTGCAAATCCTGGCCTTGCTCGGCGAGGACGCAGGCTTACTGTGCTTAAGCCCCACCTTCAGCTCGCTCGGCGCAGAAGCGGACTGACCGTGCTTAAGCCTCCAGCTTGCGTGACGAGGACACCAGACTTATGGTGCTGCCACCTACGCTCTAGCTCTTGCTTAGCGAGGAAGTAGACTTAGGATGCCACCCAAGACTGGTCGTCGCTGAGGGGTGAGGAGGGTAGAACATCGACCCAGCGGGGAATATCCTTGGTAAATCTTGAAGTCAAACTCCCGAATGAAAAAGCGTCAGTCATCTTATACGCGGGCGGCGAGTACGAAACATACCTTGTAGACCCTTGGTTGAAAAGGAGCGAAGCAACGAAGGGAAAGGATCAGTCCGTCAGTACAATGATGCTGTCCGAGGCCTTGTGTAGCACGTACCTAGTTCTAAATGTTGTCAAAGCATGCCGTGGAACGTCAGATGAGGCAAGAACGGTGAGATGGTGATGGAGGGGAAGAGAGAGCGGTTGAAGGGATGAATCAGGATTGACTCGGTTTGAATACTCGCAGAGAAGCAGACCAGGTGGCTGACACAGGAGTTAAATGTTCCGAATTCAGATACACGGATGTTCGAAGTGGAGCGCTCATATTTGTCATCCCGAAGTCACACTTCTATTTCTCACCCTACCCTATTCCAAGCCTGCATCTGGAGATCTTCAGAAGCTTCCTGATTTGATATCTGCGCACTGGGGCCTGGGCCTTATGGTTTGACGCTTCCATGTGAGAGTATATTCGAGCTTCCTGGCTTCGCCAGCATGTGACCTCAGCTTGTCGCCTCGTAGCTCAAGGAGCACGCCTGGCATACCGTCGACATCGCGGACCTGCTGAACAAGAACCGCCGCGTTGATTTTACCTGTGATTACCGTCGTATGACTCTTGGACGTCGTTGCGATATGAGGGATATGATGGATGCGAAGGGGTAGGAGAAGAAGGAACGTCCGAGACACCATGGTGGATGCATGGGCTGCGGTTGTTATGAATGTCCTGGACATCATGATTCTTTGGCAGAGGACGAACGACGATGCTCGATGTCTACACCGTCATTTTTCCGGGTCACGCGCAGCCAGCTGCCTCATCCTAATTTGTCCCTAGCTATCCTGCCCCACGACCTCCGCCTGCGCTTTCTACATTACTATCTGAATTGAGAATGAGGTACTGGCGAATGAGCAGCTGTGCGACGGTACTACCCAGACCCCAAACGGGTGGCATTAAATGCGATCTTTTGAGGATAGTCGCTGATTTTAGTGGGGAAACTTCTCAAACGCGTACTCTACCGCCAGAATGTGATGCATGTGATGTCCGAAGCTTAAAGCAAGCGGATGCTTATTTACAATATGATAAATTTCAATGTGTCGTGCATGCGTTGAGAGCCACATTGCAAAGGGCAAGTAGTACCCACACGATTCGATTGTCATCTTATTCCATCGCCTCATGAAGAATACATAGGGGCGAAGGCACTGATCAGTGACCCAAGTATTTACGCTCTAACGCTTATGTAGTTTAGAGCATGAGTCGATTCACGGCGCAAGAACCTTTTCTGATACTATTTGTGCCGTAGACACTAGATCCGGTGTTTTCCTGATGTGGTCCAAGTCACAACAGTTTGACCAAAGCGGGTTTGGACTTCGGCGCGACGAATTATAGGCAGTAGTATGTGGAGTCTTGCGAGCTCTCTGGACTCTCAGTAGATTAATCTCACATAGCCAGCCGTTTATGACCGGCGAAGTAGTAAAGTCAGAATTATTCTCCCCAACTGAGTTTCGACAAAGTTGTCACATGGGCGCGGCGCGCAGTAACACGTGAGGGTGGGAAAGCGAGGGCTTCTGAGCAATGCACGCGTTTGTACGCGTTGTCTAGGTTCGGGCATCTAGCTCAGGTGTCGCCTTATACTAAACGCCATTCCTTTTACCACTGCCTCCATCCATCACTTACAGATATGTCCGAAGATACTGAAGATGTTAAACCCAAGTTGAGCCTGGTCATTAACTATGAGGGTACCCGTCAGTCTTCTCCACGGGCTACTCTAGGACGTCACATATTGACGAACTGTGGCCAGAAATTACTGTGAAGGTGAAGCACAACATGCCGTTCAAGAAGATATTTGATGCAGCAGAGGTGAGAACCACGATCTTTGTGAGAAATTTTACCTTTTTATACTTTGCATAACGCGCAGAAACGATTCGGAAAAGAGCCAGGTGGGTGACCCAACTTCCATAAGGTGTAGAAGTTCCATAACTCATTGTGAACTTTTAGGGACATTCAAATTTACCTATGATGGAAAGAGGCTGCAGGCCCAGGACACGCCTGTGGACGTGAGTGTTCTACTGATGGCCAGAGGACGCTCGTACGCTGACGCATAATCAGATGGAGATGGAAGAAGGGGATATCATTGATGCTCACTTGGAGCAGGTGCGTCATACATTTCTCTTAATATCCCAGTCCTAATGCGGCGACGGCGCCCTCCAGTTAGGAGGAGGCGCAGTCATATGTTAGTTGTCATATATCCCAAGCCCTCTGTAGGTCCTGCAACCGGTTAATGTTCCCCTTACTGTACTACGTCACCATCTACCGTGTTCCAAGATCCATCGTTGCGATCCTTAGTGAACTCATCATCTCAACTTTAAACTTGCTAATAAAACTTTGTGTCGTTGCGATCACAGTTGGGCTGCTCTGGGCGACCTCGTTTTGCAGTATACACAACGACGTACAGGCTTTCATCATGGAAAATGGTGCTGCAGGAAATGCAGAATCGGTTCTTGTAGGCCTGGTGTTTTGTGAAACGCTGGATCAATATGAATTACGGTTCATGGCGCGATGCCGTACTGTTACAGTTGACATGTTTGTTGCATCGTGACAGCGCACAGCAGCGATGCTCGCATGGTATACGGCGCACAGCGTATCAGTCATCCTCCATCCGCTCCTGCCTGAGACGGGCGCCCTTTCTTCCAAAGCAAAGGACAGTGGCTATGCCAAAAGACGTGGCAAGTGTAGAAGATCTTTCTAGCAGGCGCTCTCAAATCCAGGAAGCATCGATCTTCTGGTGGTTGATATATGCCCGGTGCCATCTTCTAATTCATCGGTTTACCTGGGAGCCGGGCAGGCTTAGTCTCGATGAGGGGGACTCGAGTCTTCACAGCAGGGGTTTGGTAGTGCGCTACAGCAAACGAAGATGAGCATATTCGCAGTTGGTTACTCATTTATAATCTTTTCTAACTGAAATCACTTAGTAAATGCCTCTGAAATAAGTCATAAATTGGTATATTTGCTCTCGGGTCAGTACTTTGCATTCTTCCTGCCTCGCATCCTTTTTCGTCATCGGAGGAATTCACGACGGCGACTCCATCATTCCCAGCCTCTCTGATACCGCGAATACCTCTTGGAACCACCCCACCTCCTCATTAGGAAAGTGATTTTGACGCACGCTCCTTGTGGCCGTTTTACAACGTTTGTTATCCTGTCGCATGCCAGCATATGATACAAGTGCCCGATGACTGTATACAGTATACAGGTAATACTACATGCTATCGAGATACACATGAAAACCACTCAGAGATCTCTCTTCCTACAATGCAGACAGCTACGACATCTCTAGTCACGGTACTCTAATGTCAACCATTCTGTGAACCGAAGCCGCGCCCTTGACTCGTATACTATAGTTACTCTGATGTGTACAGGTTCATAGACCGTGATATGTTCATGCGCTTTCGTGGTGGGCACAAAATGACACGAGACTGGGATGAGGATGAGTTCCTGCAGTGTGATAGAGTACCTTCGAAAGAGGATGTTGTAGCGAGTGAGACGGCGAGTGTGATAGACAAGAGAGGGAGGGCTCGTATGACGACACAGACAAGGTGGTTGCAGATTCGGATGGGGAGCTGGATGGTGTTATCCTTGCTCAGAGTTGATTTTACTTGGTGACACCGGGACACTGGAGAGATCTGTTGGTGCTGTCCGACGTGTGGGTTTTTATACCGCGCGCAAAAGCCCTGGAAAGAGGATGTTCGGTTTCATGTTCAAGGGGGAAATGAATGATGGACGTCGACAGAGATAATGTGGAATACTTAAAAACGTACTTGCCAGTTTATGGACGATGCAGAACTCGTGGTCCCTAGGCAGACCCAAGAGAACGAAGATAAACCCTTCCTTCTCAGAGCTAAGTATCAGCTGACAACAACACAGCCGTACCCTAAGTTGTGGATGATCATCCACAACTCACAGAGCGCAATGCAACTGTAGTAGAGTTGTGACACGAAACAGTGGGGGAATCTACTCTTTATGTGATGTCCACCGAAAGTCAATCGAATGCATTTGGCTCCTTCGAGCACTCCAAGCTAAAATGATGGTGCGGCAAAGAAGAGCTGTATATATAGGGCTCTCGTCCGATTAAGTACTGTAGAATTCTGTCAGGTAAGCTACATATTTCGTCCCAATATTAAGCACTACTGTCAATGTGAACGCTCACGAGCATTAACGAGTCAGCTTCGGCATAATCTCATTCTCCGACTAGTGCTCTCCGTGAAACATAATCCCTTGCATCTTGCCTTCCCTTGTCAACATTGACGCTGAGCAGCACAGGCACTGCCGCCCAGACCATGAACACCAGGAAAAAGAATGCGTAGCGAATGTTCCCCGTGCTATCCGCGATAAGGCCCACAATGAGTGGCCCAACGAAAGAACTTGACTGTATCAAACATGTAATCAGCGCGAGCAAACACGAAAACAGTCTGCCAACCTTATCGGTGATGGAGAAAAGACCATACCTGGGATTATGTGTTAGTTTCTGCATGTTCTGGCGTGAAAGACAACATACCATCGGGCTTCTTCCCCAGGCGGTAATAATTCTGCATAGAAGGCTCTGGCGTAGCTCTGGAATGCGCCATACGCAAAACCTATGATAGCGACACCGATCATTCAAAGGTCACGATCAACCACTTTACGAAGGTACAAACCGAAGTACACTGCAAGACCAAACATTTCTCCCTGTGTTGTTAGTCCGCCAAACCGTGCGTCCCCCTTGAAGATGGGTAGGAATCCCAAGCACCCATACGCCGGGATCAGTGAGACCATTGTCACGAGAAGAACTAAAACTTGGAGATTGGACCACAAGAATTTACGTTGGAGGCTTGGGAACACAAGAGAGCCGATAATTCCTAATGTTGGTGTTATAGCGCCAATGAGGATAAGGGATGAAGAATCCATGCGCAGAGTGGTTTTTCCAAACAAGATTGCGGTTGAGGTTATAGTGGTGAAACCTATTAAATAGTCAAATTAATAGGAGTGTTTAATTGTGAAATGACGAACAAACCGTCGGAGAGAAGAAACCAAGCAGCAAGGTATCTGAAGGTATGTTGAAGACGCTTGATCTCCCGCCAGCGAAGCATGACTCCCAAACGTTTCCAGGCAGCTGTAATCTCCGAAGTGAACGTCCAGTTGCTTTCCAATTTGGTAGCACCGGACTCTACAGATGAATCTTCGTCGTTGGCTGCGTTTGGCAGCCAAATAGCGGCAGGTATCGAGAACACCACCCACCATATACCACTGAGGCCAATGGCCAGACGGAGTGAAAAAGTAGACCCATGCATGCGGGTTACAGGTATGAGCGCGACTAAGAGAAGGATGATTCCTGCACCATAACCTGAAGCAATTCCCAAGGATGAAATTCGTGAAGTGGCCCTCGATAGCGCGATATTGTAATTTGACTGAGAAGCACTCGCATGAGTCGGATACCCGAGAAGCGGAGCTGACACTTCTTCAAGGTGCTCTAATTCACCATCGGCACCGGCATCCACAGCAGCATCCTCGCTTCGACTTTCACATGAACTAGGAAAGTCGGAGGAAACTTGAACTACTTCTGGAGAATCTCTGGCCAATGAAGGAAGGTACGCGTTCATAGCCACCACGGAAGCACCAAAACCAACGTTCGCACAGATTGCCAGCAGCGCGGACACCGGCCATAAAGGGGATGCTGACGATAGAGGGAGAAATAGTATCGCGGAGAATGCACCTATTGCAGCAAAAGTGAGGAGAAGGGGCTTTCTGTACAACGCTATTGCCAAGATTGAAGACTAGCTCCAGAACGAAATCATGGAACGCACGACGGTCAGCTATGCTCCCCATTGAAATCACCGTCAGTGCCTGCAAAGCGACAGATATTGAGTAGACATATAGACTAAGTGGGTCAGGACATCCGCATCAACGCTACGAACACATAAGACACACCTGAAACTGGCAGTATCTATCCATAACCAACCAATCTTCACTGCACATCTAACGTCCGCACTGGCTGAGGCAGCTCCAGAGAGTGAAGAACAAGGTTCAGTCTTCTCTGGCTGCAAGAACCCATTGTCACGGGCAAACTGCTCCAGACAAATGGGTAGGAAGAGTGTTAGGGAAACTACTACAAACACCTCACTTGCTAGAGCTTGATTATCTTATTGGAGGAGTGTGTAAATACCACGTACCTAGCAAAAGCATAGCTGAGCCATCCTCTCAGCCTTTGCTTGTACGCGGTGGATGGCCTTGTCGATGTCATGTTCATCGAGATTCGAGCCAATTCGAGCGCCAGGCTGAAGTTGTGAGTGTGGTAATCACGTGATAAAAGTTTAGCGTAGACTAAATTCAGAATCAACCCCTGTTTCTCGGGCCAACCTTCCATTTATGCCCGCCTCTCGAGTAATAGCGTACACTTCGGAGTGTATTCATGATAGTAGAATTACTTGGTCGATGTTTTAATTAAGCAGTGTGGTGGAATTTAATTGCGTGCGCTCGATGTTCCCTGGTAGTAGATGATACGGGGTTACAAACTCGACACTTAGCTAGTATCCAACTGTAAGTGAGTGTGTATATAAATTATATATTCCAACAGGGTGTGTGGTCTTCTAGTTCTAATTTTTGCAAGACCATCCTTCACGTTGTCAGTGATGTGGCTACACCCCTTGGGACGTTACCGCATTCATTCCTCACCTGACACTCTAATACGAAATCTCTTCCTTTCTTTCGATATCACTGGAAACCCGAAAGGTAGATCTCCATCACTGATCATGACCCCCTTAGAAGACGACCCCCGCGGTTCAAACTCGTCTGGCCACAATGTCAACCTCATTTCCAGTACTACAGATGTGCAGTTTCCCTTGCTTGGCTTGTCAAGTTTGCGGAGTACTATTGGACAGAGTGGCGGCCAAAGCCGCCGCAAGCGATGCCAAACACTACGAGGATATCGTTATGACGCCAGCACATCATAATGAGCACACCCAGCATTTCACGCACATCTACACTTTAGGGGGGAAATCCCAAGGTTGGTTCGGTGCCTGGTGGGTTGGTTGCGGGATTGGGGATTGAGTGAACCAGTGACACGCAGAACGTCATAATTGCATGGTCTATCCTCAGATATCATCACCAGGGAATCCATGCAAATCGTTACGGCCAAGATCTTTCGTTTAACGCCCGCTCATTGTCTTATCGCAGATAGCAAGTGGAACATTCGCTATGCATTCTTTTTCCTCGCATTCATGGGCGGCAGTGTCTGTGCTACTCACGAAGAACCCTAGTCGGAAATGAGCCCATGCACGTTGAGCCTGAGGAACGTTCGCGTTGACAGCAGTGCTTGATATTCGAATAGAATATGTAGTATACCTAACTACTCAATCGGACAAGAGTTTTCTACAGCTCTTTCTTTGCCGCACCATCCCTTTTGGCTTGGAATGCCTGAAGGGCCTTCAATCGTTCTGTCAATGTGGGGTGCGAATGGTGATAAGCCGAGTATCTACGACGAGAACCCATCAGCACCTCGAATCCGAAGCAGGACAACTGTACTCACAACCAATCCACCCATACGGTACTCAGATTCTTGACGTGGAGCGTGATCAGCGCCCGTCCAAGTCTCTCGCCCATATCATTCATCTCCGGAGCTGATAACCGGTCTTGTATCTCACACGCGAAACGGTCAGCCTCCCACTCGAACTGGCGTGAAAGGAAATTCAGTGCGATGCCGATGATAGCTTCCAGGGGTGTAAGAATCATCTGTATTTGGATTCAGCATATATGCACAAGGAAAGAGTGTGGAAAGGCGTGCCTGGAATAGTAGGAATGCGACGATGGTGGGTGGCCGGGAAGAAACGACCTTGGAGAAGTCGAACGCGCGGAGGAACTGAGGTGCGTGCAGGAAGGCGGGGAACATGGCAAGGATGGTAAAGATGTGGAGTTGAGATACGCAGAGCAACTTGGTTGGGTGCATGTGGTACCAGTGACCGAGTTCATGGGCTGATTCACGACGTTTAAGTGACAGATCAGAAAAGAAGACGTGGGTGCACACCTAAAACTGCCTCGACTTCATCGGGCTTGCTTTCTTTGATCAGGGTATCGAAGATAACGATGTGTTTGCTCTAATTTAAGATGAGCAGGGACGTCCACAGAGAGCAAGGGGTACTAACCCAAGGCAATCCAAAGAAGTAAGCATTGCTATGAGAGCTACGCTTGGAACCGTCGATCTCATACAAATGCTTCAAGGGGAACTTGAGTTTCGTTGCGAGGGATTCGGTCCTTGTGCGCAACTCGCCCGCTGGGAGAGGCGAGAGCTTGTTGAAGAGTGGTTGTATCACAGTTGGGTATAAGATGACCATAATAATTTGGAAAGCCAGCCTATAGAAGAAAGTATGTTAGCATCTACCACTTCGCATGAACGTGACAGAACCGAACAGGAAAGCCATAAGCCATGGGACGAAGCGGTCTCCGGCCCACTTGAAGACATAGAGGAAAGCAGCAAGGAATGGCATGCCAATAACGAAGCCAATCGCCCAGCCTTTCAGGAGGTCTGTGACGAATAACGTTGGTGTAGTCTTGTTAAATCCGTGCTTCTCTTCCAAAACGAATGTTTGGTATGCAGAGAGGGGTATTGAAGGTAACGACGAGACGAGGAAGAGCACGATAGAAAATGCAAGAGATTGCAAGATCTGTGTTTGATTAGTTTCGAGGTTCGGATCAACTAGGGTGAGCCACAGACCTCATACTCGCTGCCATATCCGAGGTAGGTGGTCATGCGCCCACCGATATCCCATGCAAATGCATACAATCCATAATGAAGCATGGCAGAATCGAGGGCTTGCTTGAGCAATCCTGTGACAAGAGAAAATTTCGCCTTGTCCCTGCCATAATTCTGGGATTTTTGGAAGGCGCCGTCGTCAAAATGCCCCGCTAATACCTCTGGAGGGGATGTTTTTGAATATAGAGGATATTGGCGGAGGCTGGGAGTAAACAAAGTGAGTTCCGGAAGAATACAGAAAGGAACGTGAACTGACAGAAGGTAGGATTCGAATAGCGTAACACCCCATGAGCAAGCTTGAACGTAGAATTTCCAGTCAATTGGATCCGTTGCAACGAAAGCCAGCTTTTGTTGGAGAACTGCGAGCTGAGAGTGCAGCAGATCCATGATGGCAGTACTAGTGATGAGTGCTAGCAAGGTTAAAGGAGAGCAAGGTTCGTGACACGTCCTCAATGATTCACCTTATCACGTGCCTTTATCAATGGCCAGCACACTGACTTGACGTGGCAAAATTTTTAAAGGAGTTGTAACTTCGGACCTGGTTTTCTTGAACCAGATAACCGCACATTAGCCTGCGTACATGGCAAAAAATTATTTACCGTGTCCAGAATCCTGCGTTGACTTCTTCCAGGAATTTGTCACCACAAATATACAGCACAATTCATAGGTATCAAGTCACCAGACAGGTACATATTGTACAGAGATCCGCCTAGCTATTAGTATCGAACTGGCTAAGGTATAGAAGAATACATGCATAATAGATAAGATCAAGACCTGTGCTGTACAGCGTTTAACACTGACTTCTCGAACTCCTCGCGGTTATTCTTGACGTTTTCCAGCCCGTCCTTGATCACTACAGCGCGATGAGCCTCTGGATCGTAATGATCATTGGGCTCAGCACCACTAGGGGGAATCCACCCTGTAGGACAGCGTTTATAGGCGAGGTCACTAATGACCTGTTCCGCAGTCGACCTAGCAGAATCAATGGCCCCCGTGATCCACGTGTGGTGACGGCTCAGGTGCTCTCCAGCAAAGTATATGTTACCTTCCTTACGACGAGCGATTTCGAAATATTCCGCAAATTGCCCGGGAAGGAACATGGCGTCCCCGGTAGGGTTGTGTTCGGACCAGGCCAAATCCTCTGCGGCGATAAATTGGTCGTAGATGTTAACGCTCGGGAACACCTTGGAAAGGTGCCACAGAGAGCTCTTAAGGCGTTCATTGAAGGGAATGGAGGACCAGACAGAGGCGTCTGTGTTCCAGGAATCTAGTAACAGGACGCCAGGTCCTTCAGAGCCGATGCCATTGGATGGATATACGATCCAACGAATGGGCATATCTGTCGTTGATTGTCCCCCCAGAGAAGGGGGTTGCACATGCTCCCAGAATCGAGTCTTGAAGCGTAGCCCGATCTTGTACAATGCTTCATAATACATGGCGCGGATAGCTTGCTCCTTCTTGGAATCCCAGCGAGGACGCTCCGGTATCATCCTCAACGCACTGGGTGGAATAGCAAGAATGACTTTGTCGAACGTTTGTTCTACCCGCCCCCCGGGCGTCTCGGCGCAAATAGTGACACCGTCACCGTTCCCCTCGATCTTCTGAACTCGTGCACCGAAGGTGATATTCTCCATCCCAACCACCCTAGCCAATGCCTGAGGAAGTTGATCCATCCCACCGTCCAATGTGAACCACTCCTTCGTGTCGAAGTCAAGGTTCTGCATGATGAGCTCGGAGAAGCTGAGCGCGAACTGGTTGGTCTGAGAGCACATAGTCTCGACGAAATCAATGACTGATTCTGGCCATTCAAGACCAGGTAGGAGCGAAATGAGACCTTGTCATAATGCATAAGGAGTTTCCAGCCCCGGTCAAAGTCTCTGTCCATCAGATTAAGCACCTCCGTTATAGCGTTCAACAATAGGGCATCTGCAGTTTGGCCATCATATGGCGCTGGGAGGTCGAATCCCAGCGCCTTGGCTGTTTGGTCATCGCCTCCATTCTTCAAAATGCCATTTATGAAGATGCGATTGCCGGGGGTGGTGAGATGATAAGGTATAAGATTAAGATCGGCGCGATGGGCTTCTTTGAGGAGAGTAATTAAATCGAAGGTAGGCTGATGCATCCGGGTGCTTGGAATGCGCATCGCTCCAGCCTCAAAGTACTGATCCTTCTCCGCTGTGAAGCGATGGGTCTTGACACGCCCACCGACCCTCCCATCTAGCTCGAACAGAGATACCTTGATGGATGGGTCGCTCGACAGCTGAAGCCGATAGGCGGCATACAAGCCGGACATACCAGCCCCAACGATACCCACACGCTTCGATTGCCTACAGGTTAAAAGCGGTAAGCACACAGTCTCGCACAGGAAGAAAACACATACTCTGGGACAGGAGAGGCCTGGGACATGGTTAATATTGATGTATCAATTCTATTGTGTTCTCTTTCGTCAGAGAATTGGCAGGGATATCTGGTGAGTTTGTGACCACTTAACACAAGGACCTTAGTAAAGATCTGATTCAGAGCAGGCGAACAAACCATATGCTTTATAGTCAGACGGCAGGAGCTTACTGCGGCCTATCCATGACGCCAGTCAAAGGTAATCTAGTTGCATTAGTGAGACTTCCGAGCTGAGCGGCAATTATCAAATAAATTGCTCTTAGACTGCTGGGACACCACGCAGCACCTTTGCGGGGAACAAATATGGAGTGTATGTCATGTATCCGAGGTCTGCATAATTACTCGTAGTGATGACCAGTCGAGTATTAGTCCACGTGCGGTGCAATGCTTGCATGAGTTATGACGAGTGTGAATATGGGCAGTGCAGCACAGAATGTTTGTCAGAGCGCCCCGCCTATCGCCCGCCCTGCATTCCAATACATAAGTATGTTTGGCAAAGCGGAATGGAGGCCTCGGTTATGCACACTTCATTTGCACTATTCCGAAAAGAGCAAAATATCAGATAAAAGCAATGTTAACGTTCAGATCCGATATTGTATCCGAAAGCAAAAAGAAAGTCACCACGCATCGTAATCATGAATCGGGTGAGTCAGACTGATCTCCATCTCTACTAGAAATTTGTCCTTGTTGTGCGCGGCGTTGTGCAATCCACTCCCTAGCCCTAGCGCGCCGGGCCTCCTTTTCAGCCTCCTCTAACCGTATATCACGGTTCTCTGGTGTGTCCAGAGTCGTGGCAGAACCCTCACCGATCTTTACGGAAGATATATCCTCACTCTCAGACTTCTCGCTACCGTCTTCGCTATCCCCATAGGCAGCAAGTCCTCCCAGACCGACACCCTGTGAAGCTTGCATCGATTGGGCCGATCGTGCAATTTTGTCTTGTCTGGCTCTCTCCTTGGTTATACGCCATGCTCGTGACCAACGTCCCCTTAGAAACGCGAATCGCTTATCTGCGCCGTGATTTGCAAGAATGCGCATCTCCAGTTGTGCCGGGTTGGGGGACGAGTGAAGGTGTACTGCAGTTCTTCTCATCAGCTCTACTTGTGCCTCATCAGGCTAACACAGAAACCATATTTAGTTTGCTATTACGACTCTGCATCCGAGTGGATGATGTCTTACCTCTTCATCACTACCTCCCCAACGATCCGAGTGTTCATCCTCCTCGGTCGCGGCAAGGGCCCTAAGGCGGTCCTCTCTGTTCTGGTCAATAAGACGCCTACGTTTGTCGCGTCGGTAATCCTCAATTTCACATGGCGTGAAGAAAAAAGTGTCCTCGGTGTCAGACGGCAGGTCTGACCATCCGGTTGGAGACAGAGATCTTGGCTGAGATGTACTATGCGAACTCGCGTATTCCGGGAGGGCATCAAGCAGAAGACGAGCATCATATCTATACGGGGTAATGTGTCAGGTGGGGTGGAACAGAGAAGAACGATGAGAGCATATCTTCCAATCTGAAGTGGATAGAACTACCAGCAGATCCGACGGATCTGCGTTGCATGTGCAGAGGATATACTTGTTACTTTATCTTTTAGGACGCCTCGCCATAACTCAACAACGATCCTAGGCTACTGTGATACCCACCTGTCCACCCAAGTAACTTTGACATCTGATGCTTCTGGAAAAGAAGAATCCGAGTTAAGAGGTTGGAGAGTCCTTGTATTATCACCCCATTGTATGAGAGCACTGCCAATTTGGGGTTCGTCTGAATTAACCAGCAGAGTAAGTGCATCCGGCGCCTCAAGGGAAAGTGCTATCGAAAGAGATTGTGGGCTGCGAATGAGAGTAGCCTCGTGTGCTTGAATGTACAATGAAAGGTCTGGTGAGGTTGTCGTGGACGAGGACGTCAGGTTAACCGTGGCCTTGTCACCACGGTTGTACTTGCGTTTATGGGACATATCTTGCCGGGAGCAAGCGTGGCTGAAAGTTACGGATCAATATCATATAATAGTGCGCACGTGGGAACTTCGACCGTGGCGAAGCGCCTTGGAGTCCAGCGCTCATGTCAAAACACGGATAGAAACTTGTTGATTAGTTTCCTGCTACGGATGGGGCAAGGGAAAGGCAGATTATTATCTGGTGAGTTCTTGACGTGTGCTACTACAACGGACTGCAACTTGCCATAATGCTCACCATCCGATTGTGTTGTACTGATCTCCTTCAGCGTCGGTTTAGAGGTTTAGAGCAACTAAATATGGTGCCTTGCATGCGACTCGTCGTGTTTAACTTTCCCCCTTCCTTAGGGTGTTTTCCGATCCGATGAAACCAATCTCCCGTTCGAACAGCTGGGCTCACCAATTAGGGCATTCGGAGCATCTACCCAACAGCGTGAATCGTACTTCCGCGTCCTGGGGTACTGAAACATCTCTCACACGAGTTTTCGGGTCCTGTTCACACCACCGACGTCAGCCATAGGCTCAGCTGTGTCGCTTTCAGGAGATGTCTACTTGGTCGGTACCGTGTAGGTTTTAAGCAGCGTGCATCGTATGCAATACCCCTGGGTCACCCTGTGTCCTTCAGGGGTGGCTTTCAACCAGCTTTCAAAGTTCTATTCTAACCACCCTGCTCTCTGACCTTACAGAGACCAATATGTTACCCTCATTGTCAGAAGCTGATAACTCACTATTTCCGTCACGACCACAAGATACCTAATCACGCGCACTTCGAGATACCTCGAGGGTCCTGCCCTTGGTTGGAATTTTTGCATCCTTATCTGCAGGTATAAATTGTGGTGAGGTATGCTAAATTATGGCTACTCCACTGCTCTAGCATAAACCGCCCTCTTCGTTTATAGATTGGGATCATCATGATGCACATATACCATACGTTAATGGCAGTAGCCGCGGCATTTGCATGCTTTGGGGAGGTCGCTTCCGTGCCCCTTGCAGAGAGGCTGAGAAGCTTGACTCCGAAGGCAGGGGATCTCTTGAAGCGTGCTACTCCGGTAGCTCCTCATTTCGTTGTATACAGCGATGCATACGTCTCTACTGAACCAACGCCGTCAGATATTTCGGTGAGCATTGTTTCCTCCCGTATCTGTAGTACCTATCCGAATCATTAACTGGCGAAAATATCAGGGCTTCAATGTCTTCGCATTATCTTTCCTCGAGGCTTATGGTTCGGCGGATCAGGCTCAGGAATGGCAAGCGCTGACAGCGTCTGAACGTTCTTCCATTCTTTCCGAATACGAGGCTGCAGGCATTTCGCTCATCGTATCCCTTTTCGGGTCCACTGAGACTCCCACTTCATCGGGATATGACCCTATTGGCACGGCAAACACCATGGCAGCTTGGGTCATCGAATATGGTCTACAGGGCGTAGATATCGACTATGAGGCAAGCTGAATGGCATCAATGATATTTTTTTTTGATGAGAGCTAATTTTTTTGGCAGGATTTCGCCGCATTCAACGCTGGTACTGGCGCTGCTGAGCAGTGGCTTATCAGCTTCACCACCCAGCTCCGCACTCAGCTGCCTCAGGGTCAATACATTTTGACTCACGCTCGTAAGTCACATCTTCAGAGAACATGGTCATTGCCCTGAACTTCTTCGTGCAGCTGTTGCACCTTGGTAAATAGATTGCAGAAATTTATTTCACTCAGATGACTACTAACTGACACAAGGTTCTCTCCCGGAAAGTGGGGTGGTGGAGGATACCTTTATATAGACTCTATGGTCGGCAACATGATTGATTGGTACAATGTGCAGGTACGGCTAACGTATCTCTCGGTTTTCATCCTTTCTGATATTCCGCACTCCAGTTCTACAACCGTATGTCTTATTTTCTTTCGTTCCTTGTGTTTACTAAAATAAGATAAAAAGAGGGCACAACGGAGTACACAACGTGCAATGGCCTCCTGTACACCTCGTCAACTGCTTGGCCACAATCCGCACTCTTCCAGATCGCTGCCAGCGGAGTTTCTCTGAACAAACTCGTGATTGGAAAGCCTGCTACTTCAGCGCAAGCCAGCAATGGATACATGGACACAACCACCTTGGCATCTTGCGTTTCCGAGGCTCACGCTGCTGGATGGAGTGAGTCTGTTCCTTATGGTTAGTAGTTATTTTTGTCTGATCATCACTGGGACTTTCAGACGGCGGTGTCATGGTTTGGGAGGTACGTGAGAGTTCAAATGATCCGCGAGAATTACTGAGCGTCGAAATCAGTATCCTTACGCTGCTGCCTCATGGATCGCCACTGTTCGCGGGGGCACCTGGCCAATATCTGGATCGCCCTCGCCCACCGGCACCACCACAACCACATCGCCGACACCGACACCCACCACCACCACAACAACCGGGACCGGAAACTGCGCTGGTATTGCTGCTTGGACCACTGGTGTCGCCGTGAGTAGATTCCTAATTTTATTCCTCGCGTATGCGACGCTGACCTTATGCAGTACACCGGAGGCGCT
Organism: Rhizopogon salebrosus TDB-379; assembly: GCA_029603245.1. Taxonomy (NCBI): domain Eukaryota; kingdom Fungi; phylum Basidiomycota; class Agaricomycetes; order Boletales; family Rhizopogonaceae; genus Rhizopogon; species Rhizopogon salebrosus. The sequence goes on along the minus strand of MU837030.1, from coordinate 52,445 downwards.
GAGGTGACCTACGGGTGCGTACATACTTACTTGCTCTTATCCGTGTATTGACCCATAGCTTAGTGGATCCCTGTGGACCGCGAAGTGGTGGACTGAGAACGACACACCAGGAGGTGAGTTCAAATTCGCATCCTTTCACAGCGGACTTCACAAGTCACAATAACAGGTTCTGCGGGCGTCTGGACTAATGACGGAGCCTGTACTGCTGCTGCTGCTGCCACCCCCGCGGCTAAGTATAGGGCTATCCCAGCTCCTGTCATCACACCCGCGCCGGCTTCTTAAAGGTGTTGGGTCACCTTCTTTGCTCACCTGCGGTAGCGGAAGCTCTGATATGTATTCTTATGTATAGATGATGAAACGAGATATGACGACACACGATGTAATGACTGTACGATATTTGTATTCCGAACAACATTTCTTATGATAATATGCGAGACGACAGGCTCTGGCGGATGGTAGCTGTCACATACAACTGTTCAGTCTGACCAACTTTCCGTTTTAAGCCTCAATAACCGGGGATCATCTGGGCGCACACCCCAACCTAGTATGATGAAAGGTAGCCTGTGGAAATGTCAGTCTGAAACGGACATCGGTAAACGGTACGGCGCACCACCGGAGTCTGTCTGGCCGGAATATATGGAATGCCAGAAGCCAAATCACTACGAGAGAGCAATGGTCAGGCACTTGTGTTTTCCACGAGCAATTGACCGTACTTAGTTCCATGTAAGTGAAGAAGCTGAGTGCTCCTCCGCTAGCTCCCCGCTTGATGAAGCCAATTGCATCGACCCACAGCTTCATGTCTTTGGAAGATGGACGAGCACGGGCATCGAGCAAGAGCGTTAGGAGAATGCGAGTATCTATTAATCCAGTGAGTCAATGAGATACTTGCGACAGACACGTAACCTACATATGCCGATATGGCTAACAGTAGCACATCCGTCAGCATCAACTTGTGAGTAGCATTAAGCACGTACAAATGGCCAACTGTGCCTATAGCATTGAGATACGACGAATTCGTCATTAAAACGGACCAGTCTTCGGTAGAGAAGTTTTGCAGATACAGATTCGGCCTCTGACAACATCCTTGTAAGCAGCATTCGCAATGATGAACAACAAGAACTTGCGTCATAGCCTTCCGGGAACAATTCTCTTGGCAGGAAACTGATATCTGGGCGTTTGTAACCCGTGGCGAGGATGACGACGTCGGCTTTGATATCCTCAACGCGCGGCTCATCCTGCGCTTTTCCCTTTCCCTTATTGTTTTCCTCGGTAGCATGCTCCTCTCGAGCAACTTCACTGACGTCCTGCGAGTCTGGCTTACGCACACCTCCACCAAAGCCAAGGGCAGAACCCTTTTCGACCTGCTCGCGAATCTTGACGCGTACACCGGTCGGTGTCAGCCGTAGTGTGTCGCCGCGTACATACACACATCTCCCGGAACGGACGTGATTGAGAAATTCGTCGTTTACTACCTGCATAAGCAACACGGCATCATGTCAACTGGTCAGCACATGATTTCGGCAACTTACCGGCGTTCCACTGAAGATACTTTTATTGGGCATGAGGTCCTCGACGCCGTGATAGAGCCAGTATTTGAGGATACGTTCCCACAGGAAGCTGTTGACGTAGAATGTTTGGACAGGATGATAGGAAATAGCGACATGATGGTTTGGGAATGTCAAGGGAGCATGACCACGGTAATGTAGCACAGAGATCAACAAGCAAGGAGACGATAACAAAGATAGGTCGCCACAAGGCAAATTCACAGATCAGAGATAGAAGCGCCGAAAATCAGAGAAGGTATGATATTCAAGGAGCGATCGAATGAGCGCCAATTAGCGTGAGCACATGGCAAGCACCAACGCACCTCAAAGGCATTTCGCGCCCGAAAGGTTGGGCAGCGAGGAAAGTGTCGAAAATGATGTTCCTGCACGAATAAACGCCTTTTCGAAATGAAATTGACCGTAGTTTTACCTTGGGATAATCCACTGGAAGGAAAAACATCAATATTATGATCCAACTCCTGGCTCGAATGGAAGACCTCCTGTGCGTCAAACCAACTCGTATTTGATTCACACACTGAAGGTCTCCTGGGTGACAACTTACTTTATCTTCCCTTGCGAGCACCACAGCCTTTTTCGCTCCTCGTTCTAGAGCGGTCTCGACAGCTTCAACAGCGGAAGCCCCACTGCCGATAACCACAACCGTCTTCCCCTCCAGTAATTCTGGAGTGGCATGGTCGAGCTGTGATGAATGGAGTACCGGGCCTTTGTATGGTCCTTCTTCACCAGGTGATCCAGACCGCTTGGCATCTGAAGCGTCACTGTCCTGACCATTATCGTCCTCCCACTCTGCATCTTCCGCTGCAGGCTCTTCCCGGGCTTCACGCGCTCGCCTGGCCTTCTTCCGATGCTTACGGCGCTTCTTGGCTTCGTTGTGGAGTTTTGCCTTTGACACCTCATCTAAGGCGATAATCATAATGGAATGCTTGCAAAGCGCTGGACTCAGGACATACCTTGACGCTTATCTTTCGTGCCACCATCTGCCTCCTGATCCCCAGCCTCGTCTTTGACGCCAACTTTGCCCGCATTGCTCGGCATTCCTTCGAATGGAACCCACATGGGATCTCCACACGTGCCGATTGTGACAATGAGTGCATCAAATGGACCATCTTCCCCGTCATTAATGAGCCATTGAGAGGGCGGCTTTGGAGAAGCTGGAAAGTCACAGTGAACATAGAGCAGGGCTAGGTCTGAGTATAGTTCATACTTTCGGAATCGGGGTCTCCCGACTTGCGTGGTAGGCGCTTGACTTTCGTAACTGGTGTCTAGCAGATCGTGCGCACGTCAGCGACACGACATGGATCAACCGACAAATCACTTACGTTCAGTCTGGTGCGCTCCTTAAGTCGATATTCCTTCCAAATCTTGTCGATCTCTGCCCATAGTCTGTCAGAAGCAATGCTTAATATCTCACACGCCAGGCGCACCTTGAAGAATTTCGTCTCTCTTTGGATACGTTTCTTTCCAAATGACAGCGGGGTGGAAACGATAAAGCAGCGAGTTCAGTTGAAGACCAGAACTTTTATTTTCACGCGACCATATCCCGCCTGGGCGGTCAGTAGCCTCATAAATGACAAGTTCGAAACCATGTGAAATCGCATGCCTAAACCGCATGGTTTCGTTAAGTTGAGTATGACCTGTATGCAAAGATGATATAACTCACGCAGCAGATGATATCCCTGTCAAACCCGCGCCAACGACAGCGATGCGACCATAGGGGTGTTGGATGTGCTCGGGGGGAGGGTTAGGTTTGAAGAAAAATACGATCAGCCTCTGGATTGCTACGTAGACAAAGCGAAAGACGGCATAGAAGGGGGGAAGGATGAGATTCAGGACCCATCTATAGCATTGTGTCGGGTTGCTAATTGGGTCTTGTATATCCTTTGCATGCACGTCGTAGTGGTGGACCTCAACGTAGCGCGTGGCATGCTTCATGCTGTAGCGACGGCGAAGCCCGCTTGTTGTTGAGGACGAGGATACCATGTCACGGTCGGATGACGGTTACAACTTGCATGCTGTTACCTGTTCCCTATGACGCGTAGTGCTCCAACACCTCGAGTCTCGAATAGTTCGGAAAAACGTGAACCAAGCGTGCCAGGTCAAAATAAATGATCTGACCCTGGCTCGAACAGGAGACCTTCTGTGTGTTAGACAGATGCGATAACCAACTACGCCATCAGACCACCACGACGATTTGTGCCTGGACTGCGTCAAAACACCAAACAGTTCCAACTTAGCGCCTGTATCCAAACTTTCACAGATCTTATTTCTGTCATCCACTTGTCTTTCTTTCTGTTCTATAGGACCATCACCACTGCAAGCGCAATGTCCGGCACATATTCCAGTCTCCAGATGACGATGATGGACGAACGCGCCGACTTCTTCACCGTCTTCACGCACTTCGAACTGACAGCAGCACCTATGATGTACTCGGGCTAGTGGAGACATGGAACGTTAGAAGTTCTGGCTCGCCTGTCACATTGGAACGCTACAAGATCCTGCGAGATGGAAAATGACCTCTCCTTCATACAATCATCCAGATCTTGCCGTCTTGCACAAACCTTCGTATACTACACATCATCGACATCCAGATGAGTGATGAGTAGTGATCTACGTTGGAAATACTCCCTCATCCGGAGTGCCTCACTATGGTGATATAGAGATGCTACCTGAGATATATGAAGTTCAAGGTCGTATCGATGGCACCATGATCGATAAAAGGAAGGGCATGCCAGTCTTCTTTAACGGACATACACTTTGGTGTCGGGGACGTCGTATTTGCGCCGGACAGCGAGACGTCTGTGAGTGCATCTTTGACGGCACGTTGTGCGTGTGGCTGAGGGAGACTCGGGAAACAGTCCTGGCCATCGAACTACCCCAGCCGCACGGCAATTTTCTTCGGTGTCATACTTACTCGATGGGAGCAAACCAGCGGCAGGCTATTCGAGCCAATTGGTCTTTTGGAATTTGCAATGCAGCAACCGCGGAGTTGGCAGACTGCATCCACTCCGAGTCCGGATGGTACCCATCTCGTCACTGAATATGGGAATGAAATGCGTATCTTAGATCCTGCCACGGGAGGCATTGTCATAGCATACAGTTCTTTGACCCAACCAGATGCCTATCGGCGAGTCACTCGAGCCCCCTGATCGCGCCATACGCGTGACTCTTCCTGAGGACGGCTAGGTCATCCCAACTATCTGCCAAGACAAACTCGTTCGTATAAGACGAGCTCCTAAGAACGAGGCAGAGGAGAAGGTGGGTCAAGTCTCTAGTCATGCTATGCTTCACGCTGACCCGTCATGCAGTCCGCATTAAAGGTCTCATTCTTCCTCGCATGCACCCGCGCATATATCGACTATTGGCGACCTACAAGATGCCCGTCGCACTGGCCCTGTAAGCTTCTACACTCGTCCTTTTGTGCCGTCCCTAAGTCACTCCCACAGGATATCATTCCATTGGAACAAATAAGATATTCGCAGTACTTCATCGTGATCTCGATACTTGGGGGACAGCATTAGAGTAAAAAAACGATTCCGACGCACGTATAAGAACCCAAGATCCTGCAAAGTAGTGAGAAGGACGTACTGAGATGGCGACTTGGCACGACAGTTAGGCTCCAAATCGAATGTACACGAAACATAATGGCTTCACGGATGTGTTAAGCTGTGCGCCAGTGTAGCGAGTCAGTCTCACTGACAGCAATGTGACTAGCAGGATGCGTACTTCTAACATGAAGATACCCACAGCCAATGCAACCCTCGGGATCGTAGAACCAACTGTAGGGGGAAGGGAAAATGTTAATTTTAACGGTGCACATACATACGATTAGCTGTGATCGTCCTTCAGCTCCGCCACTAACGTCAAGGGTGCGAAGGAGGGCTCTTAGCCGTGAACGCATTATATGAGCCTCTTGATGAACAGTGTCCTACAGTGGGTTGGCAGGGAGGGAAGTCATAGAGGAGCATGGGGAGGGGTGCGTTTGTGGTGGAGGGGTGCGAGGTGCGTGACTGGACCTGAGCGAAGGCGCTGGCAAGGGTGGGAATCGATCTTGTCGGCCACACGATGTATTTATGTTAGAGGAAGTTCTCGAGATGGATGTCCAATTTTTACTTCATGATTTTCAACACCAAAGTTGTACACGTCGACAACTCAATCCCGCTAGGAAAAATATATTAGTTGAACACTCACATTCAGAATTCTATTGTTTCCATCGACTTCAGCGCCACCTGCTTATCTGACAATGTGCGTATTCACCCACTTGCCTTTATACGATTAACGAGACGCTTAACAGTGAGCCGCGAAATTTGTCCTCCTCATACCGTTGCCCTGGCGTTGGCCCTTCCCGAGCGATTCACATAACTATATCTCTTTCCCTACATTTCCATTCAGGATGGGAGACAGTCATCCATCTACTTCTCTCGATAACCTTGCTGTCAGCTTCTATACCAGATTTAAGCAGAGGGGTGTCCTGTCCGACCTGGATAATGCCATTAACCTGGATCGAGCTGCACTTGCAGCCTGTACCCCTGGTCATTCTAATCAATCTGATTTTCTCGATAACCTTGCTAGCCATCTCTATGCCAGGTTTGAGCAGAAAGGTATCCTGTCTGACCTAGATGAGGTCATTGACCTGGATCAAGCTGCACTTGCACTCTGTCCCCCTGGTCATTCCAATCGGCCTGATTCTCTCAACAACCTTGCCATTCATCTCTATGCCAGGTTTCAGCAGAAGGGTGTCCAATCTGACCTGGATGAGGTGCTTGACCTGGATCGAGCTTCACTTGCACTCTGTCCCCCTGGTCATTCCAATCAATCCTTATCTCTCAGCAACCTTGCCACTCATCTCTATGCCAGGTTTGAGCAGAGAGGTGTCCTATCTGACCTGGATGAGGCTATTCAGTTGAACCAAGCTGCACTTGCACTCCGTCCCCCAGGTCATTCTAATCAGTCTGATTCTCTCACCAACCTTGCCATCTATCTCTATGCCAGATTTCAGCACAAGGGTGTCATGTCTGACCTGGATGAGGCCATTGACCTGGATCAAGCTGCACTTGCACTCTGTCCCCCTGGTCATTCATATCGATCAAATTCTCTCATCAACCTTGCAATCCATCTCTATGCCAGGTTTCAGCAAAGGGGTGTCCTGTCTGACCTGGATGATGCCATTAACCTGGATCAAGCTGCACTTGAACTCTGTCCCCCTGGTCATTCTATTAGATCTTATTCTCTTAACAGCCTTGCAAGCCATCTCTACGCCAGGTTTGAACAGAAGGGTGTCCTGCCTGACCTAGATGAGGCTATTGACCTGGATCGAGCTGCACTTGCACTCCGTCCCCCTGGTCATTTCAACCGATCCCCATCTCTTAACAACCTTGCCATTCATCTCTATGCCAGGTTTCAGCAGAGGGGTGTCCTATCAGACCTGGATGAGGCCATTGACCTGGATCGAGCTGCACTTGCACTCCGCCCCCCTGGTCATTCCAATCAATCTGATTCTCTCAATGGCCTTGCCAGCCATCTTTATGCCAGATTCGAGCAGAAAGGTGTCCTGTCTGACCTTGATGAGGCTATTGACCTGGATCGAGCTGCACTTGCACTCCGTCCCCCTGGTCATTCCAATCGACCTGATTCTCTCAATAACCTTGCCCTCAGTCTCTATACCAGGTTTGAGCAGACAGGTATCCTGTCTGACCTGGATGAGGCCATTGACCTGGATCAAGCTGCACTTGCACTCTGTCCACCTGGTCATTCCAATCAGTCCATTGTTCTCAGCAACATTACCCTCCATCTCTATGCTAGGTTTCAGCAGAGGGGTGTGCTGTCTGACTTGGATGAGGCCATTGACCTAGATAGAGTTGCACTTGCACTCTGTTCCCCTGGTCATTCCAATCAATCTAATTCTCTCAACAGCCTTGCAATCTGTCTCTATGCCAGGTTTCAGCAGAGGGGTATCCTATCTGACCTTGATGAGGCCATTGAGCTGGATAAAGCTGCACTTGCACTCCGTCCCCCTGGTCATTCCAATCGATCTGAATCTCTTAACAACCTTGGCATTGGTCTCTATACCAGGTTTCAGCAGAGGGGTATATTGTCTGACCTGGATGAGGCCATTGACCTGGATCATGCTGCACTTGCACCCCTTCACCCTGGTCATTCATATCAATCCATTGCTCTCAATAACCTTGCTGTGAGTCTCCTGGCCAGATTTGAGCAGCATGGTCAATCATCAGACCTGAATGAAGCCTTCAAGCTTTATGCACAACTTTCAGAAGTATCCCATGCAGTCTTGTCCAAAGATCTTCATGCTGCCAAATCATGGACTACTGCAGCTGAGCAGCAGAAGCATAGCTCTGCATTGACTGCTTATCAGACTGCACTGAGATTCCTAGATGATTGGCAGCATGTTACTGGTCTATCATCATCTTCACACCATTTTGATGTGGTTAGTAAAACCACCTCATCTCTTGCAATGGATGCCTTTTCATGCAGTGTTCGTGGTCATGCCTTGACCACTGCTGTGGAGTTGGTGGAGCAAGGTCGTGCAGTATTCTGGACACAGTTGGCACGCTTCAACACCCCACTCAATGAACTTTCCGCATCAGGTAACATGGGCACAGCTTTGGCGACAGAGTTCAAAGAAGTCAGTTTATGCCTTCGTAACATGCTGGAGGTTTCTACTGGAGAAGACCAGACCTCACGAATCCATCAACTGACAACGCAACGGGATGACGTCATCTCACGCATCCGAATGTTGCCTGACTTTTCCCGATTTCTCCTGCCTCCACTTTTCTCCGACCTCCAGAAGGCAGCAGAAGGTGGTCCTGTCATCATTGTTAATGCAAGCCAGTATGGCTGCAACGCCTTGATTATCTTGAGTACTCAAGATCCTGTCCACATCCCACTTGATATCACACGAGTCGAGGTCTCTGAGTTATCCACTGAGTTCCAGACCCTCATCAATGATGCTGGTTCCTGTGACAATCACCTATACGAAATTCAACTTGTCAGCATTTTACGCACACTGTGGGAGCATGTCGTGGGCCCCCTAGTCGAAGCTCTGAGAGAGTTTGCTGCTCCTGGATCACGCATCTGGTGGTGTCCTACTGCCGAATTCACACTACTTCCTCTGCATGCCGCAGGACTATATGCGAAGAAGAGCTATAATTTGTCTCGCTTCTATGTATCGTCTTATACCCCAACACTTGGAGCACTCATTCGTGCGAGACAGCAGGCTGCTCGAGCTGCATCCACTCCACATTTTACTGCCATTGGGCAGGGAAATCCATACAAGGGAGCAAAACTCCTGCATGTCACTGCTGAGTTAGGCGATATTGCCCATCGTGTCACACCCACCCTTCCCTTTACATCACTCACGGATGGCGATGCGACAGTTCAGAGAGCACTTGATGCATTGGGCCAACATCAGTGGGTTCACCTGGCCTGCCATGGGATGCCGAATCCAGAGAAACCATTTGACTCCTCATTCGCAATGGGCGACGGACCCCTAACGATCAGGGATATCATCCAACCTCGGTTGCAACACCCGGAGTTTGCATTCTTATCGGCTTGTCATACTACTGTGGGCCATGCAGCAAGCCCCGATGAGGCGATCCATCTCGCTGCGGCGATGCAATTCTCCGGATTCCGAAGTGTGATAGGTTCCATGTGGTCTGTTGATGACAAAGTTGTAGGCCAGCTTGTTTCTGCTTTCTATGATAACATGATTGACGGGTCAGGGATAATGGACTGCAGACGCGCTGCAGTGGCGTTGCACGAGGCGGTGAAGAAATTGCGCAAGAAAATCCCACTTGAACAACAGATTGTACTCATTCATATAGGTGTCTAGTTTGAGCCCCATACGAACCATACGCTCACAATACATCTACGAATTGCCTACCCGCTCCCGTTAGCGTCCTAGTGAGGGTGTCTGAGATTGTGGACATAGCAGCCCTCGGTCTGCTGAGGACTGGTAAGCGACACCAGTGATTTGAAGGGCAAGTGATGCACAGTATCATCACTGGTGACTGAACTAAAGGACAGATATGCAAGCTGCAGTCAGGTAGGGACATCGTCACAAAGCTTCGCCATAAAAGTACATGCCAATGGGTGGAGTGAACCTAAATTCTAGTGGTCCCCAGTCCCCCTCCACGCACCGACCCATGCAATCACAAAATACAAACACCCTGCAACCCACCATCTCACTTGTTTGACGATAATTCATTCCCAGACGTGCATTAGCGCAGGGAGGTCTTATTATGGCTCGTGCTAGTATCATGGTAGACTAAGGATACATTTACGGTGGCGCTTGGAGTGTGTTGAGTAACACCGCCAAGAGAAAATACGAGTACAGGCTGGAGTGACCCTCCAAATCTCGCCGAAGGCCTCCAATAAATTGTCCAAAGTAGAGAAACATATAGTAACACTTTCCTGCTTCCGGGAGCACAGTCCAATTCCTTGTTGTTCTCTACCTTGGAATTTAATTCTGGCTCATAGTATAGTATGCGACTCGCATCGCAGACACTAGTGTAATCAATCCGGAAAACCTCGCCCCGGTTAGAAACGCGGACCAGATAGCGAACTGGCCATTAAGGTTGTTGAGATAGATTTCAGTGCGCTCGATTACTGATAGAAGAGCAACGCGCGCTATCACACAAAGCATTTTCCAGATGTTAGGTAAAACACTTGTCAAGGCATGTGGGTGGATAAGATGGTGTCCACATCCATGGCAGATCTCGTCTAAGTAGTCTCTCGTAGCCAAACCTTCACGCTAGAAGACGAAAGATAGCTATTTATTAGAACGACATCTCACGAAAATGTTGCAAGATTGCCATCTCAACTTGATATATGTAGCCGCAAGGCTTGAAAATTGAGACACAAGGTCACGGTGTCCTCTAGCAATGCCCGGCCATATTGGTACCTGGATCAGAGGATGTCTGAAGATGACAGTTCACATGTCAGTGATGTCCATCTACTGGGTGAGGAAGTGTAGCAGAAGAAAGAACCCTAGTCATGAATTGAGCACATTGTGACACAGGGGCTAGATATGTTCATAAACCCACACCAGCCGTCAATATCGTTGGACTAAGCAAATCGTCTGTCAACACAGCATGTACTCTAGAGGGAGATCGCAAGAAATCAAACATGTCGAAAATGATTAAAATGAAGATTGCAGATATAACCCTACGATTGCGAAGTGGATTGGGCATCGGGAGCCGCTTGAGGTGACATGTTCTGGCGTTTCCTACGCCTAGCGATACGAGTTAGAATGCGTTCATACCTAGCCAGAGATCGATGGGCCTGCCTACATGATATTTGGAAATTTCCATCGCTTCAAAGTTCCTACGGACGCACTAGACTTGCTAAACACAGGGAAGCGCTTCCAAAATGATGTCCGAGAAGACGCCAGGGCTGGAGCGGAAGATGAAGCGACAGGAATTTCGGGATGGCCGTGCGAGTGACCTGGCGGAGGTAAAGCCCTTTGTGGAGGGAACCTGCCTTCACCCTGCAGCTCGTGTAATGCAGGCGTAGGAGATGGTGGGTGGGAAATGGAGGTTACTGATTCAAATGCCTTGAGGGAAGATCTGCATCAGATATACCGCAATATGGACAAGATTCAAATTCATTCGTTACCTGGTCATAGTCACTAGTATGAACGGATGCTGAGGCAACGAATATGGGTGACACCGCATGTGTTGCCACGATAGCCTCCTGCGAGATATCCCACAGAAAAATCACGCGTTCGTTGCCACCTGTGGCAACAAGCTGACTGTCCGGCGAGAAGGCTACCGTATACACCTTGTCTGCATGCTGGAGCACACGACCGAAAGGTCTGCGAGTCGCCGTGCTCCACAGCCGGGCGGTCCCATCATTGGACGCGCTTGCTATCAGTTCACCGTTGGGTGAGATTGCCAAAGAGTTGAGGGCGTCTGAATGTGCGCGCAATGGAGATCCAAGCTGGGCACCAGTCGGCGCACTCCAGAAGTAGATCTGGCCATCAACACATGCGGAAAGAAGAAGACGACTATCTGGAGACCAGACTACCAATGACACTCCGTCCTCCGAGTCGTGGACGAGTGGTTGAGTTTGTTGCTTACCGGTTGCTGAACTCCAGATGCGGACTGTACAATCCGCCGATCCGCTTGCAATCTTGATTCCATTGGGAGAATACGCCACTGTCCGTAGTCTGCCTGAGTGATCATCTATATCACACACGAGTTCTCCCGTTTCCACGTCCCAGATCTTTAGTGTGCCATCATATGATGCGGACGCGAGTCTTTTTTCATCGGGCGAGAACTGTACGGAATCAACCCGCCGTGTGTGATGCGACAGAACGTTGATGATGTCCTTCGTGTCTGCATCCCAAATAATGATCTTGCCATCCTCCGCCCCGCTAACAATCCTTCTTCCATCGATTGAAACAGCCAGTCCGACATTCGCACTTCCGTATCCCTCCAATGGGCTTCCTACTTGATTTCCTGTTTCCACGTCCCAGATGCGAACTGTGGCGTCATTGGATGTGCTTATGACTCTGAGGTGATTCTTGTATTTCGAAAACACCACCTCTTGTACCAAACGAGCGTGTCCTCTGAGAGATCTGATTGGGGATAGAGATGGTTCCATGTACTCGTTGGTGTAGTGGATCAGGGTGTCAGGGTAGATCGGTAATAGGCAAGGGCTAGCACGAGCGTTAGGTGGAAGTCAGCCGGCGTCTACGTTAAAGAGTAGGCGCTGCGAATCACACCCAAAAGGCAAGGCATTATTACCAGAAATAGTTTCTAGAGGTAAAACAAATGTGAGATTGTGTGAGGGCTCCCAACGTATCAGACTACCAAACTTGATATGAATGCCTCGATGACCTCCCGGTTTGCCCACCGAACCATAATAGATCCACACCACCAGCAGACATCCACAATTAAAGCGCCACCTCTCATGCCTCAGCCACCATCTCACAAGCGAGTCCACCACCTCCTACGCGGCTGAATCTTGGTACAAGTGCACCGCGCCGACTCCAAACAGCAGTACACCAGGCGAAGAGTTTGGCAGTTCATATCTCTTGTTCGATATCTCCATCCCATTCCTCGCATTGCTATCACGGGAGTCGCGTGCGGAGAGAGAGATGTGAGAGAAGGTTGGTGGTCACTGGTATAAGAATTGAGCTGTGGGCCATGAGAGGACTTGAAGATCTCCTAGTGAAAGATATACGACACGAGCCAACATATTTGACCTGGCGCACGGTGGCGGTTTGTTACGTACACCGGCGAGACGAAACGGAAGACTGAGTATGCGCTTCTCGCCGCTGTAGGCTTTATGTCTGTCCGTGATACTGCAGCCTATGACTACTGCTTTCCCTTGGACAAGCGACATGCTGTGATTTGTTGAGTTGAAGGTTAAAGCGCGCGGAGGAGGGTGCATTGCTCTGAGGGTTTTGATTCGAACATAATAAGAAGCTGGAACAATCAATCTTGTGGATAGTCTGGTCACCCTGACTGACGCGTAAGTTCTGACGGCGGCAAAGCATCAACCACGTTGGAGTACTACTGTACACTCGGGGTCTCTCGGCCCTTTCCATCGCTTAGTCAGCACACAGAGCGCATACCTCGACATTCAGGCCACTTCCAGTCAAGATGGACCGTACAGCTGCGACGCCTTGATTACCCAAGATCCTATCCACATCCCACTTGATATCACACGTCCCCGAGTTATCCACCGAGTTCCACACTCGTCAGTGATGCAAGTTCCTATGATAATCATCTGTACGAAATTCAACTTGTCAGCGTTTTACGCACACTATGGAAGTGGGAGCACTCATTCGTGCGAGACAGCAAATTGCTCGAACTGCATCCACTCTGCATTTTGCCGCCATTGGGCAGGGAAACCCATACAGGGGAGCAAAACTTCTGCATATCACTGCTGAGTTAGGTGATATTATCCATCGTGTCCCACCCATCTCCCGTTCACATCGCTCATGGATGGTGATATCAGTGGGTTCACCTGGCCATGGCGTGCCGAATCGAGAGGAACCGTTCGAATCCTTGTTTGCAATGCGCGATGGACCTTTAACGATCAGGGATATAATCCAGCTTCGCTTGCGACACTGGGTGTTTGCATTCCTATCGGCTTGTCACACTACTGTGGGCCATGCATCAAGTCCTGACGAATTGATCCATCTAGTTGCAGCAACGCAATTCTCCGGATTTCGTAGTGTGATAGGGTCAATGTGGTCTGTCAACGACCAAGTCGTAGGCCAGCTTGTGTCTGCTTTCTACGATAACACGGTTGATGCATGGAGAATGGACTAAACGATTCAAACTTTTATCTTATATCTGTGTCATCCATTTATCTCTCTTTCCGTTCTATAGGACCATCACAACCATTATCCCATACAAGCGCAATGTCCGGCACATATTCCAGTCTCCAGATGACGACGATGGACGAACGCGCCGACTTCTTCATCGTCTTCACGCGCTTCAAACTGACAGCAGCACCCATGATGTACTCGGGCTAGTGGAGACATGGAACGTTGGAAGTTCTGGCTCGCCTGTCACATCGGAACGCTACGAGATCCTGCGAGATGGAAAATGACCTCCCCTTCATACAACCATCCAGATCTTTCCGTCTTGCACAAACCTTCGTATACTACACATCATGGACATCCAGATGAGTGATGGGCAGTGTCCTACGTTGGAAATACTCCCTCACCCGGAGTGCCTCACTATGGAGATATAGAGATTCTACCTCAGGTCAGGTGGCTGGCCTATGAAGCTCAAGGTCGTATCGATGGCACCATGATCGACAAAAGGAAGGGCGTGCCAGTCTCCCTCAACGGACACACACCCCGGTGTTAGGGACGTCGTATTTGCGCCGGACAGTGAGACGTCTGTGAGTGCATCTTTCGACAGCACGTTGTGCGTGTGGCTGAGGGAGACTCGGAAAACAGTCCTGGCCATCGAACCCCAACCGCACAGCAATTTTCTCCGGTGTCATACTTACTCGATGGGAGCAAACCAGCGGCAGGCTATTCGGGCCAATTGGTCTTTTGGAACTTGCAATGCAGCAACCGCGGAGTTGGCATCCTCTGGTACCACATCCACTCCGAGTCCAGATGGTACCCATCTCGTCACTGAATATGAGAATGAAATGCGTATCTTAGATCCTGCCATGGGAGGCATTGTCATAGGATACGGTTCTTTGACCCAACCAGATGCCTATCGGCGAGTCACTCGAGCACCCTGATCGCGCCATATGCGTGACTCTTCCTGAGGACGACTAGGTCATCCCAACTATTTGCCATGACAAACTCGTTCGTATAAGACGAGCTCCTAAGAACGAGGCAGAGGAGAAGGTGGGTCAAGTCTCTAGTCATGCTATGTTTCACGCTGACCCGTCATGCAGTCCGCATTAGAGGTCTTATTCTTCCTCGCATACACCCGCGCATATATCGACTATTGGTGACCTACAAGATGCCCGTCGCACTGGCCCTGTAAGCTTCTACACTCGTCCTTTTGTGCCATCCCTAAGTCACTCCCATAGGATATCATTCCATGCGTCCAGCCCTCAGGAGACCATGCGACCACAAAGTGCAGGACCAGTCCTGCTCCCGCCTCCAACCGCACTGCTCACGGGAGGTCACGGCATCTCGCATCGCACTCTGCATCAAGAACCTCCAGATGAATATTTTCCAGATTTTCAAGTGGTCACAGCAAACACAGCCTGCGGATGCACAGTTTTGTCGGTCGAACGCGGTCAAGGACTTCTAAGAGCGACGCATGAGCGACCCGGCATGCCAGTCGTTGGAGTCACAGCAGGACACAAGTTCACTGTACGTAGACCTTTATACATCTCTTGCTCCCCTTTGCTCACTGGTGCCTTGCAGCTGCCAAGGTGCCGAATACAGAAAAGTCAATGATACCTACAGCCGACCGGCTGGTAGCAACGTACCACAGAAACCGACCCACCATCCCACTTCACATGAATGAAGAGCAGTGGTCTACGTTGGAAAACTCCCTCACCTGGAATGCCTCACCACGGAGAGATGCAACATGAGATCGGATGGCGGGCCTATGAAGCTCAAGGTCGTATTGATTGCCTATGAAATGCGTCGTGACGTGCTATACTTCCCAGTTCCCACTATCCAGTTTGTTTTCTCGCTATTCAACCCTCGCCATTTAGAAAGGCTCCACCTCACCTTCTCCAGATTTGTCCTCGCTGGACTCGTTCTGATCGGGAAATTCGAGCACCTGAAACACCTCTGTAGTGATTCAGGACATGAACATGGATACACTCTTCACATTCTTGCGTGGAGCACCTTCCTTCACATTGCTGACTACTTCGAACTCCTCAACCATGGACACGTCTAGCGAGTCTGTTCCAGTCTTTCATCCCTGACCTTACTGCATATGACGGCTTTCCGAATCTCGTCCCGATTTTAATTCATGGGTGGCCAGTAAGCTGTCTTTGTCTCCGTCTGAATCACAGGACTGATGCCAAAGCCAGTCTCGGGCACCTGTTCGGTGTCTATGACAATAACATTGTCTGCTAAGCCTTGAACGACGGTTCTGCGTAATAGAAGAAGTTAAGTTATCTCCCTTTCATTCTGCTATCGACGGTATGCAGGACATCGTGCGCATCCACTCCGATCCCCGCCATCTCCGACTTGATATTCTCCGAACACCTAATCGCGATATGGATTGACATAGTGAGTTTGTCTACTCTGCTTGCTCGATGTTTATTGACGTTGATGATCGTTGAAAGTTTGAGCCGTGGCATATGGTCACTTCCTTCATCCAATACTTGCTCATGGCACCGTCGTACCAGAAAGCGGAGACGAATTATGTGGCTACAGAAGCGAAGCCACTACTCTTAGTGCAGAAAATCCCTAGAGCTTATCTTGCACTACATGAAATCGAGATGGACACAAACAGGTGGTGGAGACAGGGCAGTGGTTGGTCCCTCGAAGCTCTCAGCTATGAGCTGTACCACCGCCACCCGTCTCAGTTATGACATTTATAGGTGCGTGCCACCTATTTAGCTTTAATTTCTCGTAGATTTGGCAACAGTTGATTGATATATAATGACAGCTGTTTGTATACTACATTGACGTCGCTACGCTAGAAAAGCTGTCTTGAGATATCATCCCGAACCTCGTATGCAAGAGGGCGCCAGATGACTTGGGTTGGTTCCATAGCTCGGGGCGCTTCCTGCACTTGATCCATCGCATGTGAACGGAAAAGGCGGGGATAAGGGGAAAGGGAAGGCTGCAATGAAACATTCGGTCGACGAAGGTTAGGAAAGACAATAGTCCACCACTACATTCTTTTACAAAGCGCCCTACTCGATCGGTCCTGCCTTCTGCATCTCCTTGTGACTCCTATACTATTGGAATGTCAAGGGCCGGTCGTTACAATGTCCCCGCATCAGCAATCAAATAATCGCCCTGCACACCTCAAATGCAGGATCCTGGCACCATCCATCTACACAGCACCACCGTCGACCTCTTCTACGTCATCCACGACGTGCCTGAAGCATGACATCTTGTTGCGAATTGACAGGCCTGTGACCCATATCAAGACATCTCCCTGGAACAAATAAGATATTCGCAGTACTTCATCGTGATCTCGATACTTGAAGGACAGCATTAGAGTAAAAAAACGATTCCGACGCACGTATAAGAACCCGAGATCCTGCAAAGTAGTGAGAAGGACGTACTGAGATGGCGACTTGGCACGATAGTTAGGCTCCAAATCGAAGGTACACGAAACATAACGGGCGTCACGGATGCGTTAAGCTGTGCGACAGTGTAGCGAGTCAGTCTCACTGACAGCAATGTGACTAGCAGGATGCGTACTTCGAACATGAAGATACCCACAGCCAACGCAACCCTTGGGATCGTAGAACCGACTGTAGGTGGGAGGGAAAATGATAACGGCGCACATACATATGATTAGCTGTGATCGTATTTTGGGTCCTTCAACTCCGCCACTAGCGTCAAGGGTGCGAAGGATTAGGAAGGCTCTCGGCCTTGAACGCATTATACGAGCTTCTTGATGAACTGTGTCTTACAGTGGGTTTTGGGGGAAGAGAAGTCATAGATGAGCATGGAGAGGTGGAAGGGCATATTTGGCCAGGGTACGTTTGTGGTGGAGGGGGGGGGGGGGCGAGGTGCGCATGTGGATTTGTGTTAGCCGGTGGGAATCGATCTTGTCGGCGACACGATAACGAGAAGACGTATGGGCGTGTATAAGGGGCGTGGTAGGCACGCCATAGGTCAGCTGCAAACTGGGCGCTGTTAGTAACGCCTGTAAAATGAGTCATGAGAAACGGTGAGTTTATAACGCTAAAAACATAAAAAAACGTACAGCGACAAAATAACCAACCGTCTAGGAGAGTGGCATGGTCCCAACTACCAGGTTCCATATTTATTCTAGAACATGAACCAGGGGTGCTTAGCGATATGACTAGCAGAATACGGACACTCTGACATACTAAAACTTGATACTCGCAGCTAGAGCAACCCTCTTGATCGTAGAATCGATTTTTGAAAGAGGGGGGAATAATATTGGTGAACATACACATGGGATCCGCTGTATATTCGGGCGTTTGAAATGCTTCTGGTACTAGAAGCTGGGGGGGCAAGATGGAATAAATGGAAGGTACTGAGGTAGTCAATTGACATGTTCTTTACTTGAAGTTGAACGTTCAACCTTCGATGGGTGTTGGGACGCTCTTCGCGAGGATTTCAGCGTGGTCCTAGGAAAGTTCATGGATGGGCGACATCCTTCGTTGTCTAAAGGAAAGGAACATGATTATATAAGCAACGATTGAACGTATCTATACCAGGGCATTGAAGTGGTCCTTTGGGATACAGCAACTGGGGAAGAGATAGTCGGCGTACTACTATGGAGCCGCCTTCATTCCAGATCGTCTCATCAATACGAATATTAGATGCTGCCATGGCTTACGGGAGGCGTTGTTGGCACACAACTTGATCTGCAGAGTAGGCCCGTTTCACCCGCCGCCACTCCAGAGTCCAGACTCCAGTCAGCACCAGACTTGTCACAGTACCACATGCAGTACTTTCACCTGGCCACGTTTAAATCTTTCGGCGAGCCACTCGAACACTCTGATTGCGTCATACCCATGACTTTTTCTGAGGACGACATCGCAACCATCTGTCAAGACATACTCGTTCGTATATGGAGAGTTCCTGAGAATGGGGTAGAGGAGTAGAAGGTGGGTCAAGTCTCTGATCATGTTATGCTTTATACTGAGTACTGATTTTTCATGCAGTCCGCACTCAAGGTCCCATTAATCTTCCTCACATACAACTGCGCATACATTGACTATTAGTGACCCCATCGTGCTTGTGCTGCTATACGGACTGTAGGCTCTGACACAACTTCTGACAAGGCGACTCGAGCACCTAAAGCACCCTTCTGTATCGGTTCAGTGCGCCTGCATTGTCTGGCAGATGGATACATTGTGCTCTTCGCGCCCTCGAATGGAATACCCTCACCCATGTCGCTGACCATTTCGAATTTCTCAACCATGATTACGCCTAGCAAGCCAATTTCACAGTCTATTGTTCCTAACTTCACCGTATATGCTTTACGAATTTCCGATTCTAATCCCTGATCGGCCCGTCAGCACTAATCTCAAAGCCAGCCTCAGTCACCTGTTCGGCGCCTATGACAACACATTATTTTCTTCCAAACTTCGAACGACGCTTCTCTGTCCACATATGATCTCATGATCTCCCTGTTTCATCATGCTATCGACTCGGTATGCCCAAGCTGCCAGAATTCAGGAATGACATCGTAGGAATGCGCCTTGAGTTGGGCAACTCGGTCCTCGCAAAGGACATGATGCTCAGGATACGAGGCGTTTTGCGTTAGTTTCTATGCGAGCAAAATGAAATGGGATGATGCGCAGGGTATGTTACGAAGGCTGGACGGTGTGTATACCTCCAGACCGAGGAGTGCGATTGAATGGAGGTAGGGTGAATGTCAGATAGATTCTCACGAGAGGATCGTAGTACTTATGATATAACAATCAGGTCCGAATTAGAGCAGTCTGAATACACAGAGTAGTCAGCGTTGGCCACAGATGAAAAAGGATTGGATGTGGATATGAAAAGCGACCACATTCAACCAACCACAAACGAAGCCCCGCACCCAACCTCAGCCATACGAAGCATGAAGAATACGAGGGCATCCAACAGTCTATTTAGATGGGAAAGTGTAGTGGACCCACTGAGGGGCGAGGCGGTCTGTGAACTGTTGGACCAATATACGATGGGGACTCGGAGAACTCTACCTGTCAAAACCAGGGGAGGTGCTCTGGCTCACCTTTGGTGATATTCACGGACGGCTTATGGGAATGTGCGACTACCACAGGCGAGCTTAGCAGGCGGTGAGATCGAAGAGAAGATAGTCGAGCTGTAGTAAACCGCCAGGGCAAAGGGTGGGGGTAGAATGCACGAATGGGGGCTGCTGGGGAATGGACGGTATTGACGGCATATCATATGCGGTATGGGATGAAGCAGACTCTGCAGCAAGATTGCCAATGAACCTAGTTTGAGGAAATACAAGTAAAGACGACGATGTAACACATACGCTTGAAGGTATTTAATATGACGACTGGTAGGAGGATGTCAATGGAGAGACATGTGACACCTAGTTGCCATCATCCTACATAGTACTTACTAGCCGTCGGGCTAAGCGGCAGTGATTTGAACTCCGACCTAATCCTCTGAAATCAGTGTTCAGCTTGTGTACCAGATTCCACGTCCAACGTTCAACTTTCACCGGCTGCTAAGAATTCTGAGCTTAAAACGACATGGAACCTACTCAAGACATCAGGGCGAAGTTCGGACGCTTTCGAATTCTCGTGTTGGGACGGGCAAATGCGGGCAAGACCACTCTTCTGCAAAGGATCTGCAACACCACAGAGAAACCGGAGATCTTCGATCGTGAGGGGAATAAGGTAGATCTCGCCTTCCATGAGGTAACGGCATAACCTACTGACAAATGGCGATCAGATCGATCCCGCCGTTGTGCAAGGCACCGTCAATGTATGTATGCACGCACTCCAAGGCCGATCTTGACAACTCTTGACAACTATCAGCGCGGGGATCATAACATTGAGAATGAATTGGTATTTAGAAGCAACCGGGATTTCGTCTTTCATGACTCTTGCGGATTCGAATCTGGAGGTGAAGATGAATTCACGAAGATGAAGAAATTTGTTTTGGATCGCGCTTCTACGACGAAATTGAAGGAGCGCATTCATGCTATATGGCAGGCAGCCACCTCAGTACGACTTTAATTGATGGTAATTTTCTCTGATGCAGGTATTGCATCCCAATGGATGAGTCCCACCGAGCGATCACGAAAGCTGAGGAAAGGTTTTTCTCCGAGTGTGACACCAGCGACGGTTCGTTTGTGATTAGTGCATTTCCTCGATGTGGTGACTGATTGTTACATTTGCTTCAGTTCCCGTGATTGCAGTGTTTACGAAATTCGATGCACTGTGGGACGATGCATATGGGCAACTGAAAAGTTCCGGATTAACTCGAAGGGAGTGCTCGATCAGGGCACCAGAGCGTGCGAAGGAAATTTTTGCCAATGCGAAAATTTGGGATCGACTGCGCGAAACAAAATATCCACCCAAGGACAGTGTATGTGTGGCTGGTGAGTCAACCTGTGATTTCGTCTACATTGTGTAATACCTGGTATGTTAGAAATGGAAAAAGATAATGCCAATTGTGAACCACTACTGGAGAGCACGACTAGTACCTTGGGTGAGGAGCAAATGCAGATGTTACTGATATCAACACAGCAGACGAACATGGCACTGTGTATCAAATATGCTGTTGAAAGGTAATACTCATTGCTCTATTGACTCCCTCATTCACCTGACATGGGCATTGCAGAGTTCTTATGTTTTACATCCAAAAAGCACGTGGATGGACATCACTGTGGCTTTCAAAGGATACTAGTGTTGAGATGCAAAAGAAAATTGCAGCATGGTTTCCACATATGAAGGTGAGGCATGGATCCATGGCATGGGGTAATAACTATTCTGAGAGTGAGAGGACCTTATCATTTGTGAATGGTGAGTAACTGCATCCATCTTCAAGAATAGCAAGCATTGATGTTCTTGATATGATGCTAGGCTATTGATCTGCAGGTAGTGAGTTGTGCAAAGATAGCTAAGGAAACATAGTACTGATAAAGTGCAGAATGACCTGTTTATGCTGACAAAGTCTGTGATGCTGGGAATTTTGCTTAGTTTGGGCATTCTTGATTTGACAGGAGGTAAGTGTGTGTATGGTTGCTGGAGGTGAAATGAAGCTGACTGTCTTGATGTGCTTGTGGCATCCTTGGCTTGACAGACCGTAAGTTCTCTCATGGTGGCTGGAGCTGGAATGAAGCTGACTGTCTTGATGTGCTTGTGGCATCCTTGGCTTGACAGGAGGTAAGTTCTCTCATGGTGGCTGGAGCTGGAATGAAGCTGACTGTCTTGATGTGCTTGTGGCATCCTTGGCTTGACAGGTGGTAAGTTCTCTCATGGTGGCTGGAGCTGGAATGAAGCTGACTGTCTTGATGT